>JBBPBX010073872.1:0-10451 GCA_038048925.1 Garcialebias charrua
TTCATCTGCAAATGACTCTGTGGATTACTACAACAAATTTCTCTGGGAGCTCCTGGACCTACACGCCCCCTTGAAGTCAAGACTGGTGTCTTTCTCCCGTTCAGCCCCCTGGTACACTAGTGAGCTACGCAGGATGAAGGCAACTGGCCGTGCTATTGAGAGACGTGTAAAATCATCTGGTCTCTCTGTACATAAGCAGGCATATAAAGAACATCAGAAAGCGTACACCTATTCTCTTAAAGAAGCAAGCTCCAAATAGTATTCTAACATCATCAACACCTGCCCTGGAAACTCTAAACAACTCTTCTCCACAATAACTCGTCTGCTTAATCGTCTGCTTAATCGTCTGCTTAATCCCATTGAACAGACTCCTGAAGACTCTGCTCAAAAATGAGACCTGTTCCTTTCGTCATTTAGAAAAAAAATTTGACACTATCAGATCTCAGCTCCACAACCTCCCTGATCTTAGTGTGCCATCTACCCTTCTGCATTCTGGGACCCTGAGCAGCTTTGATGAAGTTGTTCAAAGTGAGGTGGAGGCCTTCATCAAGAAAATAAAGCCTTCATCCTACGCCCTGGATCCCTTCCTCTCATCTCTCATAAAATCCAATCACTCTGCAATAAGCCCATTAATCACACAAATAATAAATCTGTCTCTGCAATCTAGTCATGTTTCACTGCCTCTAAAAACTGCCATCATTAGGCCTCTTCTGAAGAAACCTAATTTGGATCCCAAATTTTTTCTAAGTACCGTCCAATTTCCCACCTCCCTTTTCTGTCTAAAGTGCTGGAAAAAGCAGTTGCTGCTCAGCTGCAGGATCACCTACAACAACACTCCCTGTATGAGAAGTTCCAGTCTGGATTCAGGGCAGCTCACAGTACAGAGACTGCATTGCTAAGGGTTACCAATGATGTCCTCTTGGCTGCTGACACTGGCTCTCCCTCCATCCTTGTCCTCCTTGACCTCACTGTAGCCTTCGACACTGTGGACCATAGTGTCCTCCTCCACTGTCTTCATGTGGAGGTCAGTCTATGTGACACTGTCCTGGACTGGTTCAAATCTTTCCTCTCCAATAGGCTGGAGTGTGTTAGTCTTGGCAACGCCACGTCCCAGTCAGTCTGTGTCTCCTGTGGTGTCCCTCAGGGGTCAGTTCTGGGGTCCCTGCTGTTTTTCCTTTACATGCTGCCTTTAGGTCAAATTATCAATCAGTTCAACATTTCTTTTCACTGCTATGCCGACGATACACAGCTTTACATCAGGACCAGAGCCTCCTCCTCTTTGCCTTTTTCATCTCCATCTTCACTCACTGCCCTCTCTACCTACCTGGAGGAAATTAGGGCATGGATGAATCAGAACTTTCTTCAATTAAACTGCCCTAAGACTGAGGCCATACTGATTGGCACCCCTCACCTGGTACAAACACCAACAACAATTTCCTTTTCTGGACAAGACAGCCCCCTCTCCACCTCTGTTACAAATCTTGGAGTTAAAATGGACTCTCATCTTACATTTGAAAATCACATTATGCTTCTGTTTAAAACTTGCTTTTTCCATCTTCGAAACATCTCCAGACTTCGCCCATCCCTAACTTTTTCTGATGCTGAGAAACTCGTCCATGCTTTTGTCTCCTCCAGCTCGACTACTGCAACTCCCTGTTTATTGGAATCCCTGGTAAATACCTTCAGAAGCTTCAATATATTCAAAACAGTGCAGCAAGGATTTTGTTGAGAGTTCGTAAATTTGAACATATTACGCCCATTCTCCATAACCTTCATTGGCTTCCTGTCGCCTACAGAATTCAGTACAAAACTGCTCTCATTACACATCAATGCTTACACGGAACTTCACCAGATTATCTAAAGGACATTCTTGTTCCATACTCATCCACCCGGTCTCTGCGGTCACAGAACGGTAATCTCCTTCACATTCCGAGAACCAAATTAAGGACCATGGGAGACCGGGCTTTCAATGTGGCTGCTCCCCACCTATGGAACTCGCTTCCTGACTGCCTGAGAGCCCCATAGTCACTGGTTAACTTTAAGAGCGGGTTGAAGACCTTTCTTTTTAAGTGAGCATACTCTGCCACCTCATGATTCTATCTTTGACCTTAGTTGATACTGTTATTGGTTTTACCTGTTTTATCTCTTGTTTTATTTGCCCTTTAATTTTGTTGCACTTTTTAGCACTTTGAGATTTTCATTAATGAAAAGTGTGTTATAAATTAAATTCATTATTATTATTATTACTATTATTATTATTATAACTCCAGGATTTTATGAGAGAATAATTCCATATTTGATCCAGGAGATTGATATGCATAGCTTATTATGATGTTTTTGTCTTTTCTATTTATTATTTCTATTGTTATCATTTCCATTAAATTGTTCACAACTATAGACATATCACTAATTAATTTACATTTTATTTCACTATTAATGAATAGAGCAACTCCTCCACCTTTTTTAAATTTCTATTCATATGATATAAGTCATATCCTTCTATATAAGCATTGTTTATATTTTCATCATTTAACCATGTTTCAGATATTGCTATTATTGTAAACTTTTTGTTTAATCTCTTCAAAATATATGTTATCTTTGATATATTTGCATTTATGCTTCTGCAATTAAAGTGGATAATGGAGAGACCACCATCTGATACCTTAATTGCGTTAAACTGGTCCTCGTTATAGTATTTACTTTCTTTTGTTACAGGAGTAGATTGTTTACAATTTCATCTTCAATATTATATATTTTGAATTCTGATTCTTCGCATATCATTGTCATTTAAAGTATTTGACCATTGGATTGTTTGTTATATGAATGTTGTTGAAAATATTACTAGATTGTAGATACTGTTCTCTTAAAAGTTCTAAGTTCTTCCAAACTTCTCCAAATCATTTAATTATCTTATTATTTCAGGTAGTTAGCCATCCTGTTTTTTAATCCATATTTCACAGTTTTTCATCCACGTGGATACTATTTTATTCTGTCTCTTTAACATTCTTGCTTCTTGTGCAATCATTCAGTTCTTTCTTGTTAAATGTTTGTTTGTATAAACTTTCGTTCCCTTTCATTTCTTTGCTTGCATAATTATTTTCTTTCTTTTTTTCTATTGTTGAACCTTACTACAATTACCGGCTTAGATTGTTTAATTTTACTATGAAGGGTGTGGCATACAGCAATGTCATCGTGATCAACATCAAAGTCTTTATCCTGTAGGAAAGATACCACTTGGTCTTCAAGAGTCTTCAGGTTTTGAGGTGATGATTCTTCTGTTATCCCCTAATTTTAGTGACTTTAGTATACAATAGATTTTTTATTTCCAATCCAAATATTATTAAATTGTCTTGTCTTGAATTTTGTTCCAGTTCATCGATCCTTTGTTCCAATTCCATCCATCCATCCATCCATCCATCTTCTTCCGCCTATCCGGGGTCGGGTCGCGGGGGTAGCAGCCTAAGTAGGGAGGCCCAGACTTCCCTCTCCCCAGCCACTCGGAGCAGCTCCTCCAGGGGGAATCCCAAGGCGTTCCCAGGCCAGCCGAGAAACATAGTCCCAATTCCATTATTTTTTATCCTTCAGAGTTATTTATGATTTTAATTGATTAATCTCATCAAACAAGCCCATAAGTTGCTTTTGTTGAGATATTATTTTCACAAGTTCCAAACTCATGAAGTTTAACAATTTCTTTATGTCATCAACATCATCAGAGTATTGTTCACTCAGAGCTCGTTTGTCCCTTTTGGATTTACTTGCCATCTTCACAAAAAGCCGACTCCCAATGTCAATATATCCACAAAAAAGTTATGAGTGACTAGGCCAGGTCATCAACCCACATTACCAGCAAAGCTGGTCCTCAAGGAGAAAGAGCAGACCTCTTCCATGACCGGCCGTGGCCCTCCTCAGCAACAGCCTCTCCCGCAGATGGAAGAAGGACAAACTAGCGCACCAGCCACTGGCCATGCCACCAGCCCCCACATCATCTGCCGACAACAGCCATTGCACTCACACCGCTCCAACGCCGCAGATGGTCCAATGCCGTCGACTTTAAACCCCGCTGAACGACAGCCAGCACTGGTAAAAACAACCCCCTCGAACAGCCCTCGGACAATGGCCTGCAAGCCACGGACCCTACCTCCAGAAAGATAAACAGGCCCCTCAGCCCCCCAACAGTCCACAAGGCCGACGCAGACTGCGGGAGCTCCCACGTTGCTCCAACTCCGTAATGGTCCAACGCCGCCGATGGTCCAACGCCGCTAATTTTCAATCCCGCCGAACGACAGCCAGTACTCGTCTAAACAGTCCCCCCTCGAACAATGCCCGGACAGTGGCCCGCAAGCCACGGATCCAACCTCCAGAGAGAGAAACAGGCCCCTCAGCCCCAACAGTCCACAAGGTTGACGCCGACTGCAGGAGCACCGCCCTACCCAGCGGCAGAAAATAAAGATTTCTGTTTAGAAATAGAATCTACAGCGGCACTAGTGTCTGGATGACCTAATCACTCTCCCGGCAAAACAATCAACACAGACATAGTGCTATTTAACATTTTACACACATTCTAGGGAGTTTATCAGATAAAAAAGTTAATTTTGGGGTAAGTTCCTCTTTAAGTCATTGTATTTTCTACTGTATTTCATATTTTCATATACATTTTAAATAACAGATATTTTTAGATACAGTCAATAAATAATGTGAACATGTATCGTAATGTGAAAATATAAGTGAACGTGTTGTGAATGAGGATGCTTGTGGACTGGGATTGTTGTTTGTTTTTTTGTTGTATTTTTATTTTATTTTTTCCACAAATTTTATTCTAAAAAAATAAGTTTGGCTGGAAGTCCTTCAGAATGAAATTTACCAGAGCCTCATCCAGCATCTGCTTCCTGGAAGCTTGATGGTTACAAATGAGACGAAGAATAAAATGGTAGGAATTAATTATCAGTAAAGCAACTGTGAGTAAGTTGTAGAATAGCTGTATACCTGAGTTTACCTTGGATGTTCATTCATTCATTCATTCAACCTTTATTTATACAGCTAGCCTCGTTGAGTCACGGGGACTCATTTACAAGAGGGACCTGTCTCACTCACACCAAACAACCATCCACTCTCACACTCACACCTAGGGTCAATTTAGAGTCACCAATCAGCCTAACAAGCATGTTTTTTGGTCTGTGGGAGGAAACCGGAGTACCCGGAGGAAACCCACGCATGCACGGGGAGAACATGCAAACTCCACCCAGAAAGGCCCCGGACCGGGATTTGAACTGGCAACCTTCTCGCTGAGAGGCAGCAGCTCTACCAGTTGTGTCACCGTGCTGCCCATGTATCTGAGACTTCATTCTCATGCCTGGACCTATAATGCAATGATCCTCACTATTTATTTATTTATTTATTTATTTATTTATTTATTTATTTATTTATTTATTTATTTATTTATTTATGTATTTTCAAAAGAGCCATATTAACAGATCAAAGTCAAGGGGAGAGTCGAAATATCACCCAAGTCATTCAAAGAAACAAAATTGAACAACCCACCTATGAACAAAAAAGAAACACATCCAGCACATTATCTGTTTAAACAAAATGCACCGTAGTACTGAGATGAGCAGAAGCTGTGGTGTGTGTCCTTGACTTTCTTCATGTTATATTTATAATTTGTTGTTGCAACCACAGCCAGGCATTCAAGATGGGCATGGCTCAGTCAGTTTCTCTGTTTTTGCTTGATAGTGTTCATGGTTGAAAATGTTGACTAACAGGCACGGCCGGCCGTGGTGTAGTGGTAATGGCAGTCGTCTCCCGATCGGAAAGTTGGCGGTTCGACTCCCGGGACCCGCACCATGTGTCGTTGTGTCCTTGGGCAAGACACTTAACCCTGAGTTGCTCCCGGTAGGACTGGAAAGCACCTTGCATGGTAGTCTGCCGCCACCGGTTTATGAATGTGTGTAGCATTCAATATATGTGTAGCACTTTGAGATTTTCAGTAATGAAAAGTGCGTTATAAATTGAATTAATTATTATTATTATTATGAAAAAAATCAGATTTTAGCTATTACCCCAATCCCATGAAGAAAATACAAGTCAACAATAATAATTAATACCAAAGTCCATGCTCAACGATGAATACGCTATAATATGTGTATGGATGAAGATGCCCCCTTCACATTTACACATGCCCCCTCATGTAGCCATGCCTGGAACTGGCCCTGTGATTCTCCTACTTCCTTCACCACAAATGACAGAAGGTGTGGACGGTGATGAGCTGATCCATTCGAAGCTTAACGAGAGTTTTAGTTTACCTCTACCGGCTTGTCAGACCTCCCTCGTCCTCAACAAGTAGATTAACATAACTTTATATTGTGCATTCATATTTCATTCTCTTTGAACTGTATGGTAAATGGTAAATGGAGCTTATTTATATAGCCCTTTCCAGCCCCCTGTGAGGAGCCCCAAAGCGCTTTACAATACCAGCCATCCACCCATTCATTCAGACATTCATTCGCCGGTAGTTGTAGCCTGCCTTGCAAGGCGCCATCCAGACCTACCAGGAGCAACTCGGGGTTAAGTGTCTTGCCCAGGGACACAACGACACATGGTGGGCGGATGTGGGATTTGAACCTCCAACCTTCCGATCAGGGGTCAACTGCCATTACCATTACACCACGGCCGCCCCAATTATTTATTATTATTTGAATCTGTATGATTCATGAAACCGCATCATAGAAGCCCGAGCCGACTTGCACAATGAGCCAGCACATTTTAAAAATGTATTGGCTGTGCTGGTGTGTTGTAACCTGTCAAGAGAGCCACCAATAAAGCATGTGGCTTGGGAGCCACGCAATGAGTATCATGCCTCAGCATTGAGGAGGTGGACTTATTTAAATATGAAAGCTCTGACAAAATGCGACATTTAATCTGCAGAAAATAATATGAATAGTAAACTAAGAGTGACTTTGAAATGAATTTGAATTCACATAGATCAAGTGGAAACTGAGAGGATCAGGATGAAACAAGGACATTAAAACAAATAGCTTATTTTCTGATATGAGATCAAAATGGTCCTACACGACAGAAACCTTTCTTTTGGTGTGAGGCTGCTCCATGATTCTTGATGAATTTAATGATGACTGGCATCCCGTTGACAAGTAAGCTTCTTTATAAACACAGGTTGACACGTCAGAACCTGTGTCTTGCTTATTGGAATACAAAACCCGAACTTGTCACTTTTAGCTATAATTTTGCTCCCTATAGCTATGATTTTGTTCATTTTAGCTATAGTTTCCTCTGAGCTATCATTTTGTTCCTTTTAGATATCATTTTGCTCATTTCCACTATTATTCTGCTTCTTTTAGCTATCCTTCTGTTCTTTCTACTCCCTTAAGGCTGTTATGTCCATTATTGGGCTGGCAACAGGTGTGTTTGAAACTTGATGTGGTTGAGGGTTACAGGCTGGAACAAAGACCCGTCTCTTATCTGTTGCAGTGAGAATGTGCTTGTTGTTTGTGTCTTCTGAGTGGGTTGGAGCGCCGGGACCAAGCAAGCCCGTCTGCTCGCTCTGAATGTCAACATATTCCAGAGGGCCTTGGGGGACCACTGGGCTAATGCTGTTCACATTTAATTGGGTGACAAATCTGCCAAACATGTTTGTCTACATCCTGAAAGTACAGTGTTACATTTTGGGTGCAGTTGTTACAGTCATTGTGTTGCTGGTAGAGGCATGGGGGGGGGTGGGGGTTAACTGAACCGTACCATGTTTTTACTTTCCTTACATTGCAGCAAATTCTGCAGCTTATTTTTTCTGCTACAAAGTTGCTGTGTGTTTCTGTATTTAAAGCCATCAGAGGAGCAGGTTTCTGCTGCTCCAGGTTTCTTCTCAGCTCTAACTCTGGCCTGGTGGGGGGTGTATACGTACCTGCTTCATATGTGGTGGCAAGCGCCGTCATGCTCCACGTGCTGGACTTGCGACCTTTGGTGGCCATGACGGCAAACTCATACATGGTGTTTGGTTTGAGGCTGGTGACGGTGTGGCTCAGAGCCGTGGTGTCTGCAGACTGAAGCACAGAAAAAAGCATTAAGGATGAGTTGAACAATCTTTCATCGGAGCATATTCCAACTTCACTTTATCAACATCAGAGGGTTAGTGGAGGAGTCTAAAATGAGGAAGTTTAGCTGAAATCAAACAATTGAACCATCAAAGTGGTTTCTGTCTGCACAGAATAACATGTCTGAAAACATTTGTAACCAACAGAAGCTACAACAAGACAGAATAAAGTTTCCTTCTGTTTTGTTCTTTGACCTTAAACATCAATGTGGCAGCAACTAATGGAGCAGGAGAGTCCAACAGACCAGACAAGGTGTCTTTGAGATTGGAAATAAATGCTTAATTTATTCAGAGTGGAAACTGCTTGTTTATGTGAAGGGATGTTTGGGTGGCAGTGTATCAGTGGTTAGAGCATTAGTCATCCATTGAAACAGTTTGACACCCACCCCAGTGCCTCAGATGTGTCCCGTCAATGTTTGGATGCACCCAAAACCTCTGATTAGTCTCTACATAATTATTTACTCTGATTATCTTTGTAGAGATGTGCTGGAGTGCTGCATGATGGCTCAATGAGGACAAGAGAACTTTGTAAAGAAGGTCAAGTGCTAGATGTCCTAATTGTAGGTAGTGCTGGGGGATATGGATCTTTTAAAAATATTAAGATACATTTTTTTGCAATATAAGTTGAGACTATCTCGATATAAATGATATAGTTTTATACTTGGAAATCCTGCCGTCTCTTTCTCCCATTTGGCCCCCTCCTTCTCCCTCTTCCACAAACACAGCTGCGATACCCCTCTCTTCCTGTTTCTCCAGTGTGGGCGGGCAGTAGAGGAGACATTTAGCATAACATAGCAGCTAGCGTGTGTGAAGCTACAGCTGGACGACAGACCCGTCTTCTTATTTGAAATGGTCCAGAGTTCATTTAGCCGTGCTTAGTGCCTTTTAGAGGAAGAGAGAGAGGAAGCTTGACATTAATAAAGCAGCAGTTTACCATATCGCTAAAGATACGTTCCTTAGCAGCTAACAAGACGGCTACTAAAGCGTTAGCCGTGTTGTTAGCTGCTAAGGACTGTATCTTTAGCAATGTGTATATTACATATATATATATATAAATATNTATATATATATATATATATATATATTAAGGGTGTGAAAGTTAACGCGTTAAGTCTTGAAGTGTCACTGTAAGGGATACTTTTCTCACATACTGATTCTCTAACGTTTTTAAGGGTTTTGAACATACAGTATGTCAGCCAGTTTTCTGTAAGTATCTTTTGTTTAGCTGATTAAGTCTTCAGGGATGATCAATGGATAGAAAATAATCATAATTTATTTATTGTTTCAGGCTTCATTTGGATTTCCACCAAGCATGAATAAAAATGCATATTTATATGTGTTGGCAACTCGTTGCTTTGGAAGTCTCCCTGTTTGCATTTGGACCCTTCAGGTTCACATCGTCCTAGCGTCACCTCCAGCCAGTCATTTTTACCACAAGGCTTCAAAAATGGCTAATAGGAAGCCTCACCATCGGGCTTTTTAACCAATATCCACACCTTTCAGAAACCTGAGCAGGCTGTAAAGAAGAGTTACATTGAGGCTGAACACAGGCTCTCAGCTGTTTGCCACTTTGTGTTGGTGTGTCCTTTCTTAGGAAACTATTCTTTAATACAAAAGTTCCCATTAGACCTGGTAAAAAGGACATCACTCACCGGATTTAGAGACAAATGCATTAAAAATATAAAGCTAAACAACGGTCCGTGTGTTTACCTTGAACTTTCCACTGGTCGAGAAGCTGGACTTCCACTTGACGGAGTAGTACCGGACCCCCGAGGCCTTCTGGTTCTTTGTCATGGTGTTGTCGGCCCAGGAGACCCGAACAGAGTCCGAGGACAAGGCTATGGCCTGGACCCCTACTGGTGGGATCATGGGGGTGCTGGTGTCTGGCATGGGAGTGGGGTATTTATCAAAGAGGTGGAAAAGATCATCCTCTAATGTGTCAATGGGGTCTGAGGAGATCCGGGAACAGAACCCGGTAGAGTTATAAAGATTTCCAGATGAAGACATGAGCACAAGGAAAGGTTTAACAACAAACAGGAAGTGATGAAATGACAGATGAGTTTGGAAGGAACAGAGAGGGAGATGAGGAAAATCAGAAGGGAAAGAACAAAAAGACAAAAAGTAAGAAGACAGGAAGTTCATCTACAACAGAAAGTCGACCTATTCCTGGTGTAGATGGACTTCCTGTTGTAGATCTACTTCATGTTATATGAAGTAGATCTACAACAGGAAGTCCATCTACAAAAGGAAGTATATACAAGGACGGACACACACACACACACACACACACACATATCTATCTATCTATCTATCTATCTATCTATCTATCTATCTATCTATCTATCTATAT
>JBBPBX010073873.1:0-10576 GCA_038048925.1 Garcialebias charrua
ACAGATCAGCAGCAACATGATGTGATTTTTCACAGTGATTATTCTGGTTAGATTCATGAGTCTAACAGCCTCAGGGTAGAAGCTGTTCCTCAGTCTAGTGGTTCTACACTTAATGCTCCTTATCTCCTGCCTGAGGGGAGCAGGGCAAAAATTGTGTGTGCTGGGTGAGTGGGGTCCTTCATGCAGGTGGCCCTCTTCCTGCATCTGGAGTTGTAAATGTTTGTGATGCTGGGGAGGCTGACTCCAACAATCTTCTGTGCAGCCTTCACCACTCTCTGCAAAGCTTTTTTTTCTGCAGCTGTGCAGCCTCTGTGCCACACATTGATGTTGGAGCACAGGATGCTCTCCATTGCACACCTGTGGAAGGAGGTGAAGACTGAGCTTCCCAGACCAGCTCACCTCAGCCGCCTGAGGACGTAGAAGCCTACCGATATAGCCTACGTATATGGTGGCAGCCATCTTGCATTTTGAAGTGGCAGCCCAGTTTTCAAAATAAACATTTTTCATGCCTAGATGTGGCTACACCCCAAAACAGAAGTCGGTACCTCACCTATTGTTCAAGTTATCTTGCTCACAACTTCTCAGACAAACAGAGCGTATTTGCAATTCCCCCTCTTTGCTCTGTGAACGAACAAAAATATTATCACTCTGCCTTTGCTGGCAGGGAATGGTTAAAAATATTATAAGTTAAATTTCATGGTTAAAACTCCTGCTACCTGTAGATCTACACTCACAAAGTCATTTACTTTCTATATAATTAACTGCATGGGGAAAAAAAAACTACTTACCGCATTACCTCATACTTACCGGTAATACCAAAATCCACAGCAGGTTACATTACTCCAAACATTTCTTACGATAATTAGTGTTTGATTGCATAAATGGATCTAATTTCAAATAAATTAAATGATACTGAAACGGTATTTGTGAAACTATTTTCACTCAACATCTGTGACACCTTGTTTGAATTGTAATTTCTCGCCTACAACCCATCTATCCCGAAACACATTACACAAAAACAAAATAAATGAATCGAGACACAAAAACAACATGATGTCTCTCATTTGCTGGTCTCCACTCTCCCTAATTGTCGCCAATGAGAAAAACGACACATCACATATTAGTTGATTAATTGCCATCAGACAGTGAACTGTGGTGTGAATGTGAGAGACAAATGAGAAAATAATCTTCCCAACACCTGTGAAAGCTTTTGTTCTATGTGGGTGTGCATAAAGTCCCATTTTTATTCAATGGAATATAACTGCAAATCATTTCAAGTTTTCATCAACAGAAAAAGGAATGAATATTCATCACAGTTCATTTTGAGCAAACAGGAATTTTGCTTCTGAAATTGTCATCCTGATTAACTAAATAGGAAAAAAAAAACAGAAACAATGTAATTCATCAACACAGAGATTATATTAAATGATGATCATGTCAGTGCATATGTAACAAATTATTATGATATTTAATGCTTTAAATGTTACATTTGGTACTGTATGTCTTCTTATTTTATCTGTTCCTTCTTCAGGGCCCTCCACAGAGTTGTCCTCCTCCACCTCTCTCTGTCCTCAGTCTGCATCCTCTTTCCTCACTCCATCTATCTCTATGTCTTCTCTAACACCATCCATGTATCTCCTCTTTGTCTTCTTCTTGGCAGCTGCATTTCTAACATCCTTCTACCAATATAACCACTGTCCCTCCTCTGGACATGTCCAAACCATCCCAGTCTGGTCTCTAACTTTATCTCCCAGTTGTTCAACATGTGCTGTGCCTCCGATGATCTAATTCCTAATCTTATTTGCCCTTGTCTTTCATAAGGAGAACTTCAACATCTTCATTTCTGCCACTTCCAGTTCTTTCTCCTGTCTTTATGTCCATGTCTCTGTCTCCAGACCATACAATATAGCTGGTCTCACCACTGTCTTGTAAACTTTTCCTTTGACCTTTGCTGACACCCTTTTGTCACAAATCATTCATCTTTATCACACATTGTCCTGGACAGTGGACCCTAAGTACTTGAAGTCCTGCACCTTTGGGACCTCTGATCTTTGTAGCCTCACTGCACCGGCCTCACTCTCATTCATACACATGTACTCTGTCTTAATTGGGCTTCCTTTCTTTCCTCTTCTTTCAAGGGCATACCTCCATCTCTTTGAGTTCTCTTCCACCTGTTTAGCTCACACACGACAGGAAAAGTTTTTTTTATCCAGTTTACTTGCAAGGGCAGAGTTCACCACAGCCTTATACAGATACAGGCTTCAACACTTGCTCTACTCAAGGGCGGACAGCTCCTCCTCGCCGTCTCCGCTTTGCTTTAGCTCTGTCCTGTCTGTGAAACTGCTTTAGAGCCTCACTTCTACAAATCTACCGAATCGGAATCATAACTATGGACTTGGATTTGGCCAGTTGGTCCCTTAACACAATTGATCATATTTATTTGCAGAAAATACAGGCTTTAGGCAAGCCAATTTGCCCTGTTGGCACACACACACAGCTGGATATCTCATCAACTTTGAATACTTGATGACGTGTCTAATGGTAAATGGACTGTACTTACATAGAGCCTTTCTATCTTATCAAGACACGCAAAGCACTTTACAATACAATCTGATGGGGATTTTAAACCCCTGTTACCTTAATAAAAACCACACAAGATAAACAAGAGAACAGTGTTAAATCAGACAAACAACTTTGCAAAGGGGAAGGGCTTTTAATGTCTTTTGAAACTTAGTTTGGTCTCAAATACATTGTCCAGCACAATTCCGAATTGTACTGGACATGACAAGCTATTTAAACAAGAAGCAGGTGGAGTTTGACAAGCTCTGACGTCTTACAGATAAAACAAACAAGTCATGGTTCTGATCAAACAAGAACATCTAATCCAAACATTGTCAAGGCTAGAAGACTGTCTTTTCTGTATCAAGGAGAAAAGCAAACAAACATGTTTGTACTATCAAATATAAGTGTTTAAAGGGAACAGAGAATATTTGATACAAGTGAGCTGGGTTATAATTATTGGGTCAGAGTAATTAGTTTTAGATGATAAATATTGAATATCTCCATCATCCCATCCTCTTTATCATATATAAACTGATCATTATCAATTATGTGAGTGGTATGGAAAACGACCCCGAGGCCTAATTCAAATTAGGGGCAAAAAAACACATACCGACCGTCCTGTTGCCTCTACAGTAACGCCCTGACCATGCAGGATCACCTTTTTAGGATGGTTTGAGAGATTATAAAGTTTTGGAGAACTCTGTTGATTGTCATATTTCATGACTTATTTCAATGTTTGAGAGAAATAAAGATTTGAGGAGAAGTCTGCAATGAGTATGGTCTTATTTCATGGCTTATGTCAAAGTTTTAAAAGGAATAATATATCTAGCAGGGATTAGTCTATTTACCCACAAAAACCAAGTTTTTCCAAAGAAATAGAACTTTTGAGAAGAAACATATATAAAGAACTAATCTATTTGTGTTAAACAAATAAAAGAAATAAGCTATTTAATTTGTTTTAAAAATAAAAAGAACCAATCTAATTTGTCTTAACCAAAAAAGAACCAATCTAATTTCTTTTAACCAAATAAAAAGAACCAATCTAATTTGTTGTGTTAAACAATTAAATGGAACTTATACACTTTCAAAGATGTGGGAAATAATTCTCAAACACACAACAAAGTAGCCCTTTATGGGCACAAAAATAAAATAAGTTTGAAACTTCTTTGATATCAACTATTGCCCAGGAAAGTAAAAACAACCGGTTTGAACTTTTAAAAAATGAAATAGATCAAACATTCTTCTTTACAGCATCCATCTTCTTCTGGTGTGGGGCGAGTTCAGCGTCTGCAAGCAGACGAGTGGGGAGGGAGTGTCCAGATTTCAGAACAAGTTCTTTCTGTTCCTTGGGGATTTGTTTGTGGCATAAATTGTTGGGCACAAGTCCATTTCATCTGGGGGGTTGTGTGTGGAATAAGTCCAGTTTTTCTGCGGGAAAGCTTTTGCTTACAAGATCAGTCCAGTTCTGCTTGGGGGAAAGCTTTCGTCTATGGAAAAAGTTCATTTCATTCTGGGGGAGAGCTTTTGTTCAAGTCATTTTTTTATCTGTGAGTTTCTGTGTGGGTCTTTTTCTTCTTGGGGAGAGCTTTTTTGCGCCCTGTGGGCGGAGGGCATCAGGCAGTTTGATGGGCATCATTCACGTCTTCAGACAACGGTTTCATGTAATCTTGTCTTGTCCAGCTGCCTGTTCCTGGGTGTTTAGTCCATTCAGGCATGAATTGCGGGCACAGTAGCAGGTCGCAAACCTGAATTGTGTGTGGCATAGGGTATAGTCAAGCCACATGTCCTGACAAAGTGGAGAGCTTTGCTCTGACCAGATCCATCTCAAAATCTGGCTCAGCGATTGTTCCAAACTTCTTTTTCAGGGGAGCACCGGTCACTCAGATGTAACAGCTGCTGCTTTTTCTCTCGAGAAGATGACGCGTCCTTTCCACCACCTGTTGGGGTCCTGTTCACCCTCGTTTTCAGCCGTCCCTAGCAGGACCTCGTTTCAAGGCGGGATTCACTGGCATCACTGGCAACTCCTCCTGAAGGAGTTCCGGAAACCTGTAGTCTTTTGAGAGGAGAACTGGACACCAAAAAAAAACTTGCAAATTGTTAAGTAAAACTTCAAGCCCCCCCCCCCTGGATCTCATGAGCCAATTGGTTTGGGGAAGGCCTAACTGTGGGTAATTCCTTAGTGAGTTAAATCTGTTAACTTAAACTAAATTCTGTAATTTGGCTATAATAATAATTGTTTCTTTAAACTTAAAATAAAATTCCATTTGTATTTAATGGCAAAAAACAACAACAACAAATGATTTCATTCTTCAGTGAAAATGAGTAATCACTCACTTTGATTCGAGGTTAGTTTTTAATTAGTAAGTTGTTCTTAAAGCTCCACTGACATGTTCTTTTAACTTTTCAAAAAATGGCACAACATATATAAATATTAAGATAGACCTCTGACCGTTTTTGCTAAAATAATGTTCAATGAATGAAATTTCCTCTCAAAATATTTTAAATTTAGCGCCGTTTTTTTAGACCGTAAATCCGGATTTTCCGGTCACGTGTCAGCAGAACCGATCTGACGTCACGTCCGATACTGAACTCTGCTCAAACCGTACATTGAATGGACAAAAATATAAACGCATCCGTCGAATTTAGCCAATTAAAACTACATTTTAGCGATTTGACTTCAGTTTGGGGAAAAAAAAGTTATTTTGAGTGATGCACAACGAACGGAAAGGTTTATATTCTCCGTGTTGCTTCTGTAAGAGTTATCACGATAGCTCTGCTGCCATCTGGTGCTCAATGTGAAACCTCCCTTGAAAAAAAAAAGCAATACGGAGAATATAAACCTTTCCGTTCGTTGTGCATCACTCAAAATAACTTTTTTTTCCCCAAACTGAAGCCAAATCGCTAAAATGTAGTTTTAATTGGCTAAATTCGACGGATGCGTTTATATTTTTGTCCATTCAATGTACGGTTTGAGCAGAGTTCAGTATCGGACGTGACGTCAGATCGGTTCTGCTGACACGTGACCGGAAAATCCGGATTTACGGTCTAAAAAAACGGCGCTAAATTTAAAATATTTTGAGAGGAAATTTCATTCATTGAACATTATTTTAGCAAAAACGGTCAGAGGTCTATCTTAATATTTATATATGTTGTGCCATTTTTTGAAAAGTTAAAAGAACATGTCAGTGGAGCTTTAATTAGCATGATCATTGTAGCAGGAGACAGGAGACGATTTATACTCACTTAAAATACTTTACCTTTTTCATAGTCTGTGGAAAAAGTCTAAACATACATACAGACATAGACAGACATATACGTACAGACAGACATACAGCCGTATAGACAGACATACAGCCATAAACATATATATAGACATACAGCGCTGTAGTAATAAAGAATTCACAATACAAACATGTGGTTCATGTTCTCAAAATAAGTCCAGTCTATAGTCAGGGTCAGTCGTGTTTTAAAAATATAGAACCACCACATTTCAAAATCAACCTTTCAAATCAACCTTTTGAATAGATCCAAACTCCAGGGCGTCCCCCATCTTTTTTCTCTTTGGATCTGTTAAAAATAAATACCTGTTTATTAAACGACATATACAGTACCTGTTTATTAAACAACATATATAAAAGCAATGTGGTTTGTAGGTTTATCTGATTTATCCTACAGTACAACGTGCTTCTTAAATGATCCTTTAAATGGCTATGCTTTTGAACATAAAAATCTAAAAAGTTATTTTTGTATAACTGATGATCTAATCAATGAATGAGCTGTTTCCTTTTATGAGCCATCATCAATGTTATTAGTGATATATTCTTTATTATTATTAGTTATTTCTAGGAACACTTCCTAATATTCCCTTATTTGCATATATAGGAATGAGTTGCCACTGAGTGTCAGGCAGGCTCCCTCACTCACAGTCTTTAAGTCTTGATTAAAAGCCCACTTTTATTCTCTCACCTTTAACATGATGTGATTTGTTTTGATCCACTCTGTAATATACATTGTTCACTATTTTAGCTAGCTTCTGTTGCTATTTCTGTATTTGTTTTGTTTTTTCTTTTGTTTTCCTGTCTGCTTGGCTTGTTTCTATCGTACAGCACCTTGGTTGGCCCTGCGTCAGCCTAAGTGCTCTATAAATAAAGTGGTATGGTATAAATAACAATCTAAGATTTAAAGCATAAAGCTATAAAAATTGTTTTAACAATAATTCCCTTGTGGCAAACCAGACCAACCAAAATGCACTCCCGTCAAGGACAATCTGCTATCCTTTCTTCAGCTCCACAAAACATTGAATGCCTGTGGAGACACAATTTTAATCTGCAAAAAACAAAAAATATAAATATTAACTTGTTTCAGGGTTATGAGCTGGGATCATTATCTCTGTTTCATCACGGAGTTACAGGAAGCGGAAAAATAAGTCGTCAGACCCACATAAGTACAATATAAACTAAGAATCTTGTAGCCTGCGCTGGCAGGCTAAAATGAGCATATGTGTTTCATTAAATAAAATTAATCATAGCAGACTGCAGTTTTGAAACACGATACCAGGATTATTGACAGATCTTCACAGATCCATACGGGGGGCATGACCTTTTGCTGGACAGTTGGCGTGGTTGACTTCAAGACCTGTTCTCTTTGTCTTTTTGGAGAACCTGTTCAGCTCCCTCTTGTCACAGCATCCAGTGAGATCTTTGTTTCTGGGTGAGATCTTTGCTTCTGGGTGAGATCTTTGTTCATCATCGATCCTTCACACCCGGACCGCATATCCTGGTCATTTGTGTTTGATGACCTTGTTCTGACAGTTCTTTGTGAAAGTCTTTGTGGACAGTCTTTTGCTTGGATAAAAATCCAGTGCACCGCCCTCGTTCAGTGCCATAGTTTTTTAAGCCCCTCGAATGTTTATTTTGAGCAGGGCAACCTGGGAGTCCAGTCATGGTGTTCTCGGTGAAGTCAGTGAGCCAGTTTCTGGACACGCCCTTAATATTAAATCTGATCCGATCCAATCAATAACCACAGTAGTTTGTGATTCAAAAATTCAGACGCTGCATGTGTTCTTTGACATGACCCTATCTTAATATATGTATTACTAACTATGTGTTCTGCAAAGTGTCGTGAGGTCCTTCAGACTTACGCTTTCCGCTCCACAAACACCGTGAGGCCGCTTCTAAGAAAAAAATGAGAAAATAGAAAAATGTAAAAATCTTTAACAAACCAGGTTCAAAGTAATCATGTTATTATTTTCTATAAGCATTTACCTTGAATAGAGTCACCTCTGTAATTCTGGTTTGCACAATGGAATTTTAAAATGTTCATTTACATAAAAGTGAATTTTCAACAGAGGCATCCTTTTAATTAATTCCCACTTATTATAAACTGAGATCCAAATTATGTCCTAAATAGAAAAGTATTGATTAAAATAAAAATGTGTATTCAGTCAAGGCGTGTCTGTGAGTGGTACTTCCCGTTTTAATATTCCATATTATTATTACTGTATACACAGCCCCAATCTGTTTGAATAAAAACAACCCTTACTGCTGTCAAAGCGTATGCATTGCATGGTCAAACGATATGTTATTCTAATTCCCTTTCAAATTTACCAGACCTCTTTTTGCCATTAATGGTCATAATTTATGGGAAACAACACCAAAATTAGGTTTTAACAGTGAAATGTGTCTTTTACTCCTGGTGAGTTGGCTGGATTCTTGTGCGTATTTAACCTACTTGCTGAAAAGTTACTTCTAATAAAGCATTTTTATTATTATTGGGAAGAGTGTTTTCTTTAACCTATTTAAATCAAAGATATTAATAACATTTAATTAACATCAACGGGCATCTACATTATATAAAAAAACTATATATAAAAAACTTTCAGTGTGTAACTTTTATTTCTATGGTATTTTAGTATGTAGCATTTTCTATTTCCATTGCCTTCTTTTATTACTGTTGTTTTTATTCTATTTTCACTGATTTATTGTACCGGTTTTATGTTTTCTGTCCTGTTAAGGACCTTAGTCAATGCAAGGCATTGTAGGAAAGTGCTATACAAATAAAGTTTATTATTATTATTATTATTATATAACTCCTAAAAGGAAACAGCTCTTAAAATCTACTTAACTGTGTAACAGCTTTTTAAAATCGGTAAAACATTTTCAATGTATGCAAAAATCGTTTTAAAATGATGAATTTAAACTGAGCGTTTCAACTTACAATCTAGTCAAAAATCTATTTGACAAGAATATATATATATATTTTTTTAAATTTTTTATTCTTTATAAGTGTCAAAGATTTATCAATTTAGTTAAACTTTTAAAAGACAGAATTTACTGGCAAGTCTAAAAATAAATTTCTGCTAAATTTGTCTAAGACTTGTTATCCTAAAATGCCTAAACTTAATTCTGATCTGATTATGGTTGTTAATTTAAATTAACAAGCTTATTATAAAAGTTTAAATAGTCAATAATTGTATTTCAATGCAGTATACCGGTAATACTTTCTCTACTTCCCATTTTGCTTATTGTGGTTACTTGGGCTTGCATTGAACGTAAAGTCGCTTATTTGGGCTTGTTATTCATTGCACTTTATTCTTCGTCTAGTGACAAGACCACGCTAAAATTAGCTCCAATAAGTGGGGAAATATGGGGAAATAATATAATTAAAAAATGGGAGAAAAGGGTGCACACTTAGCATGGTTAGCTGTTCAATTTTTAGTTTATTTTTACTAAGTTGTACGCAGCTTTCATGAATGTCTATTGTTGTTATTGTCAATTGTTGTCATCACTCTTCGTTTAAAATTCAGATCTCAAATGAGTCCCAGAGGTTTAATGGGATTAATCTGTATTAATATGCAAAATGTATCTTTATTTTTTAGAGTGGATATGTTTTTCAAAGTGTTTAGCATAATTTCTGCCGTTTGTATGCAACGCCATAATAAATGTATGTTTATACTGGTTAAAAACGGTCTTGGTTTTACACAATGGGGTGGGTTGCCAGTTGGGCTCGTTTTGGGCTTGTTTTGGGCTGGTCGCTTGCTTCTGTCGCGAGATCTGGCAACACTGTATCAAAGTTCTCAATGACAAGGCCTCTTGAATTCTTGCTTCGTCATCATTCGGCTTTTTCTACAGAACTATTTCGATAAAAATTGGTAAGCGAATTCTCAGTTTCTTTTTGCAGAGAAAACACAATTTAGAAACGTTTGGTTTCACAGTATAACGGTATTTGCACTGTTTTCGGACGGACGAAGCTTTTAGCTGGCGGCTCCGTTAGCATTAGCTTAGCTTTCATTTCCGACAAAAAACGTAATTTGTGGATTATGTAAAATCGGATCTTTCGCCGTTAGATTTTCATGATAAAAACGGATCTGTCCGCTTGGTTCAGCGAAACAATTTGGAGTCTTTCTCGCTAAAATTTTATTAAATCGGACCGCTGGTGTAAGCGCCAGGCCTACTGTTAAAACGTCCGATTTTAACGTTGTTAAGCCTTTAAAACCTAAAGTATTTGGATTAGAATTTTATAAACAAGATTGATCAAATTCTAAAATCTTTGTGTAGCATTCGGCTACATTCATGATTTAAAAAAGTATTTAAATATTTATTTTATATTTAACCATAAGTTTTTAGTTCCTGTATATCCGAGATAATTATGTAACCTTTTATAACTTTTCTTAATATCAGGAAAAATACAATGGGAAATGTTTGCAATCAATCCTCTCTCAGTCACGTTTTAAATGGAATGCTGAAGTAAGAAAGTAATAATTTGTATTTGTGTTCTCAGATCCACCGAGAATTCTTCAAGCAAGTCAATCAAATTTCTTGGTTTGTAAAATTATTTAAATAAAAATCTACTTCTTAACATCAACTTTAGTTCTTGTGCCATTCGTTTTTATTCATCTATTTTTTATTATTCTGCTGTTTCTACTATGTCAGCACAGATACTTTTGTTTTAAGTAAATAAATATAAATAT
This sequence comes from Garcialebias charrua, assembly GCA_038048925.1. Taxonomy (NCBI): domain Eukaryota; kingdom Metazoa; phylum Chordata; class Actinopteri; order Cyprinodontiformes; family Rivulidae; genus Garcialebias; species Garcialebias charrua. Next base: position 10,532 of record JBBPBX010073873.1, read on the forward strand.
TCACACAGACGGGGGAAGGTGGGGGAGAGGGAGTGGGGGGAGGTG
>JBBPBX010073875.1:0-13798 GCA_038048925.1 Garcialebias charrua
AAGCTTTTTACATTTAATTGAAAATTACTTAGCTGATTTCATAATGTAATATTTTCTGTTCTTAACGACTGCAGTTCAAACTGAACCTGACTTTCAGAAACAGGTGTATATTCTGTACAGTCATTTGCACCCTGAACCGTTTCACACACTGGAACTGCTTCCTCCACTTCAGGTTGGTCAGGTTCAGAGACTGCACCGAGTTCTAGGACAGCCTGCGCACACTGGAGATGTTCCTCTGAGCGAACTCGTTCTTTCACTCGTCTGTACCTATAATTAAGATAAACATAAATGTTTATATATGTATACAGATATATATGTTTGCGTCTAGGTAATAAGACAACTTTTCTGCTGAAAAGAAATCACATTACTACAGCAGACATTTTTACAAGTTAAAAATTACATATTTATAAATATTCAAATATCAAAGTAACGATATGTTTTTAATTAATATTACAATTATTAAAAGTGACATTAATTTGTATACCTGTTCATCTTAGACTCCGATCTTTGATGTTCCTTAGCTGCCTTTGTGGGAGTGAGCACCAGTCAACTTCAGTAGGAGCCCAGTCTGGGTTTGACCTGTCGTACATGTGTGCAGCCGTCCTGAACAACATAAAAAAATTAACAGAAGCAATTATTCAAATGTTGGAAGTTATACCCAAAACATTACTTTTTAATGTAATATTTTCTGAACAGACACATTCCCAATGCTTTATTCACACATGAAAACAAAAGGGAACCAAAATCAAAACAATGACAATGTTGCAGTGTTCAAATATTATCTATTTGAAATATAATGTGTATGTATAAATACCAAAGGTGGGCACCGCTAATTAAAAAATTAGTTCCACAATTTCTAAAACGCTTATTAATTTTTTTAGGTCCACAATTTCAAAAGCACAAATGTCTTATGAAAATTAGTGGAAGCTAATCTAATCCGCTATTTATATATTTCTATATTATATATATATATATATATATATATATATTTATATATATATATATATATATATATATATATATATATATATATATATATATATATATTTATATATATATATATATATATATATATATATTTATATATATATATATATATATATTTATATATAGCCGGCAGCGTTATCAATATTTGCACTACACTGCCAACTGTAAAGTAACAAAAATGATCCTAAAAGGATGAAATTACAAAAATCAAAGGATTTATTTAATACTTTACGTACATATATTCTATTGGGCCACGAAATTAACAAAAAATAGAATGATCTTTTAATCCCTAAAACCACGTTTAAATCTCAAATACACGGGTGTGTCGCCACCGCATTTATACATAAAAGTAACCCAAAATACATGAAACTAACAACTCGCCGTCGAATGGTCGACACAAAACACACAATAAACTCCTCCGGCCACGTTAATTTGGCTTGAAACAGCGGTGTTATTTATGGATTTCATTAGTAACCCAGCACTACCGGTGTAACAGGCAGACACAGCGTCAATAGGTAGTCAACAGATTTAATGAAAAGTAACCCAAAATACATGAAACTAACAACTCGCCGTCGAATGGTCGACACAAAACACACAATAAACTCCTCCGGCCACGTTAATTTGGCTTGAAACAGCGGTGTTATTTACGGATTTCATTAGTAACCCAGCACTACCGGTGTAACAGGCAGACACAGTTAGCGTCTATAGGGAGTCAACAGATTTAATGAAAAGTAACTAAAATACATAAAAATAACGACTCACCGTCGAATGGTCATCACAAAACACACAATAAAATCATCCGGCCACGTTAATTTGGCTTGAAACAGCGGGTTATTTACGGATTTATGAAGACACCGAGCGCAGCCAGCTACAGAATTAGCCCCTGAGTTCAACTATGACCCGGAAGTTGTCAAGATGGAATAGTCCATTTTTAGTAGGGGGATAAAGAAATCGACCGTTTTTTTTATTGCGTATTTAATGATCGTTTTCATCGTAACTATAATTATTTTTATGTTAAATGTACATTAACAAGCATGAGCAATGTTAGTGATGTAGGTGACTGCACGGGGCGAGGCGGGGCCGGGGCCACTGCTGAAATGGGACCCCCAGGCATTTACCTACATGGTAGAGCCCAGTCTGTTCTCAGCTCTGCCCCCCTCACCCTCACACCCTTTCCTCCTCTGCTGTTTACGTGGGGAAAAAGGTAAAAAACAAGCAGCATAAAAGCTTGTAAATAAGTTTATTGGTTTTTACTGATAGATAATTAGTTATTAGCGGTACTGCATTTTAAATAAAAATAGCATAAATCCGCTTATGAATTATAAAAGTTAGTCAATTCACAAAAACGCTGACAAAAAGTTTAGGTCCACTGTAAGCGGAATAGCTCTTTAGCGCTCTCTAGCGGTCTGTGCCCACCACTGATAATGAGATGCATGCTCGTAAGTCCGGGACCTCGTAAGTCAGAGCGCTCGTAAGTTGGGGACTACCTGTATATGTAGATATCATATGGAGATATGTAGATGGATTTGTGATATGAATGCATATGTATGTATACTGTATATATATTTGTAGATATGGGTATGTTTATTTATGGAAATCTACTGCAAGGTCATGAATATTATTAGTCTTTATGCATGTATGTTTCGTTGCTGTGTTCTGTCATGTGCTTTGCAGGATTGCGGACGGAGGTTGGGTGTGTTTGCCTTGTGCTCTTTTTGTGGATAATTGTTGTTTTGTTGTCTTACTTTCTATCTTTCCTTTCTCTCTATTAAAAAAAATTAATAAAATCATATCGGTGTGAGAGGATGGCTGTAAGGTGAGAAGTGAGGCCATCTATAAATGGAAAAAAAAGGGAAAAAAAGAGTTGGGTGTTTCAAGGAAGGTTCAAATCTTTATTGTACCTCACATCAAGTTTCTCTTCAAATTTGCCTGTATGTCACAGAAATAGCAGAACAATAGAGCACGTGCTTGAAAGCTGGCATTTTGATAGACTATTACATTTAAACATAAAACTTTTTTAGCATGTAAATGATTCAGTCTGATCATCTCTTGGAGAATATAAGTTGAAGATTTATTTTAGGCGGTTTCTTGTGTAATAAACAGAACAAGTGTCTGCATACATGAAGCACAGAAATAGTGTGTAAAACAAAATTTAGTGTATACGTGTGTCCTAATGTATTTTACAGATGTGATTAAGGACACAGGGCACAAAAAAGAGTAAACAAGTGAGACTTCCTTGAAGCTCTCACGTATAAAAGCTGTAGCAGATTTTTTTGCAGTGTTGTGTGGGAGGTGTTATTCTAAGGTGGACACACAAGGACAGACCTCACCACCCAAAAAGTCTGATTGGTGGGTAAATATAGCTGATAAAAGGCAGAGGATTGCACATCATTGTTTCTATTACTGAAGGGAACACTCGACTGCAGCCTCTTTATGAAACTGGGGAAGTCCCAGTCTGTGTCAGACCTTTTCTTTGCTGTGTGTATCATAAAGCCTCTGGACATGCCATGTCTTTGTAAGTTTATTTTTAACATTTGCTTTCTAAATTAAGAACTGATTGTGCTGACAGCTGTGATCAAAGTAATCTGATAGGTTCAGAGGAGGACCTGACAAGTGAAGCAAATATGATCTCTCAGATTCTCTGCCTCTCAGTGAAATGTATTTTTTTAAACTTAACCGTGGACCCACCCAGTCAAATGAAACTGCTTTAAAGGCTTAAGTGAAATGGACTTGTGTGAAAAATAAAGTGTTTTATTCTTAATTTCCAAAAGATCTTAAAAGAAAACCTCTTGGTTTGTATCCAACAAAGTTCAGTCAGGTCACCTGGACGGTTTCTTTCTTTGTTGAGACGTTTCGACCTTCATCCAAAGGACTTCATCAACCTGAGGAGCCACAAACAAACAGTGTCCCACAAGCAGCACACTCCCATAGTGCACCAACCAGTTTGCTGGTGATAAGATGGTTTCTGGGGGCCGCCCTCTCCCCTGTCGACTCCTCTCAGGCAGCCATAGTGGTTCAAAACATCAAAGTTCATGCTCAATAATCCAAGTAAAAAAATCCAACAAAGTTCAGTCAGGTCATCTGAACATTTTCTTTTTTTTTTGGAGATGTTTCGTCCTTCATCCAAAGGACTTCATCTTATTAACCATCTTATCACCAGCAAACTGGTTGGTCCACTATGGGAGTGTGCTGCTTGTGAGACGCAGTTCGTCTGTGGCCCCTCAGATTGATGAAGTCCTTTGGATGAAAGATAAAACATCTCAACAATAAAAGAAAACATCCTGAACTTTGTTGATTTTTTTACTTGGATTATTGAGCATGAACCTTGACGTTTTGGTTTGTATTTTTAAATATCTCAAATGAACTGCTATAGTACTGTATGCTGATAACCAACAGTAAAGGTTCATGCTGTCATTGTTATTTTCTATCTCACTTAAGCAGCTTGTTGTAGTTATGTTGAAACAAAGACGTATGAGCATTAGAGATGCACAGTGATAGAATGAAGCAAGTACTGTATAGCATACTTTATTGATGTTTTGTTTTTTCACATTTATTTCAGAGGAGGAAGATTTCATCTCCACCCTGAGAGACAGATCTCACATTGATGAAACTCTGCGGCTTGCATCGGAGGAAAAAGCAGCAGATTTTGGAGGTGAGGAGGAAAAATGACTGAATCTATGTTGACTTTTTAAAGTTTGGCCTGTAATATGCATAAAATGTGAACCACCACAATTCAAAATGGACGCTTTCCCTTGGTTTTCCTTTTGATTTACAGTACACTTATTGCTGTTAAGATGTTTATCAAACCAAAATGTGCTCTGCAAACGAGTGATTTAAACCTGTGCAGTTTGTTCGACTGTGCAAGTTAATTGCAGTGATGCTTTCAATTTTCCTCGTAAAATACTTAATAAAAATGTCTTCTATTCTGATACATAAAAGTGACTGATAATTGCAGTCAGAAACCTTTAACCACAGTTTCTGAAGGTTCACACCTACGGTTTATTAAGTATTGTAACGGTAATTTCTAGGCAATAATCAGCAGCTTCTATTTTTCCTTACACAGTAAACTACCATAAAACTACACAAAGCAGTGTACTGTATCAGTACTGAAAAACTAATAAATGTAAAACTGTTTCACTGTAAAACTATTAAACATATTACATTAGGTATCTTTATATAAAATGTATGTAACATTTATCTAATATTAAACCGTTTTTGTTGGTAAGTAAAATACCTAATTAGATTTTTGTTATATTTACTAAATCTCATTATATTTATATATATTTACAAGATTTTTTCTTCTTTCTGCTACCTTTCATTTTTTTTTTTAATTTTGTTTATCGTTTATAGGATTGTTTTGTATTGTATTTTTTTTAATGAACACATTTTATAAATAAATAAATATTTAGGCTGTATTAAAATAATTTTTTTTTAAAAAGAACAAATTCACCTGCTTTCAATCATACCAACGGATAAATGAAAAAAAACGTGATTTTTTAAATAGTTTTAATGAAATTTGTAACAATGCTGCCTATAATGATGCTTATGTAATCCTTAACATCTTCACCCTACTTTCTCTTCTCCTCTTTATTTTCCAGCTGCCATCCAGAAGCTGAGGAAGATCTACCACTCGTCCATCAAGCCAATGGAGCAGGCCTATAGGTACAACGAGCTGAGGCAGCACGAGATCTCAGGTATTACAGAGACTTCAGTCACATCATATCAGCAATTTGCTGTGTACTTTTATTAATCTTTGGGTTCTTTTTTAAAACTTGTTTTTAAATATGCATAAACTTTATACTGTAATGGCAACAGATGCAGTAGTTGTGAATTTGTGTTCTTTATTCATTCATGGAGTTCCCAAGCAGGTTCAGTCAAAGAGTAACGTAATAAATGTCTAATGAAACAAGGAATCATTTGCACATTCAGTTTATGAATTGTACCTGAACACAGGTGTTATTGATTTTTTTTTTCTCCAGATGATTTTTTAAAAATTATTATTATTCTAGCACATCTTTTGATTGGCTTTGTGAATTTAGATTTTAGTCATTGCAAATTGCCAAAAATAACTTCTTCCTCCTTAGAATAAAATATTTTTTGCCCTCTTGTGGTTTTGCATGCATGCTTTTCTATGAAGTCTTAAATGAACATTTACTTTTTGTACAAAAGAGTAAATTTCCAACCAGTCCACATTGCACCATCCATTTGTTGACAAGCATGTTTGACAAGTCGGTCAAACATGCCTCCAAGAAATCCAGCCATGATCTCCCACTCATTCATCGACACTCCCTCCTCGCTGCTTGTAGAAATCTTACTCCCTTCACCTCCTTCACATCTCTGTACTCCACCCTTTCCTGTCCTCCCCTCATCCCCCCACCTCCACCCCTTCCCTCATCTAACAGCATACCCCGGACGAACCCTGGGGGACTCAGCCACAGGTGGGTGTAGGCAGGGCTTACCTGTGCATGGCACTGCCTGAAGTGCTAAGCCCCCTTTTCCCTGACATATTTGCTCTCTGTTGATCAAAATATTTCACACATGCTTCACTTTGGATAACACCAGATAAAATGCAGTGGACTGGGTTGTCGTGAAAGTGATCCATGAGTGAAAATGTCAGTCCACAGAAAGCTGTAATGCTAAAAACATATTTAATAATCAAAAGGGGAGGACAAAAATATATTTATGTGGCAAATTTTAGTTTGTTATAGGCATTCATATTTAAAATGAGCCTGATTGGTATGTTGTAATTATAGAGTTCAAGCTATGGAGATGGAGGGGGTTGCATGACCAGCTTTGGCTTCATCTAAAGGCACACCTGTTTGGAGAGTGGATGCTGGTGGATCGTGGTTACTAATCCGGAAGTTTTGAAGTACAGTTTGTGGAAAAGGTTATAAACAAATAGTATCTTACCTGTTGTAGATAGCTTTTTGAAAGAGTTCAGTTTGGTGAAACAGAGTTTAATGCTCACCTAGAAAGCACAAAGTCCAGCAGGACTTATTATGCGTGTGTTAAAATGCTCCAGTCCTAAACGTTTCATAGTGATTTGAGCAAATGCTGTTTTTACAAACATTTACACCACTTCACATGTGCATTGCACAGTTATTTATAAAGGGTGTGGTTATTTACAAGCACAAACAGCAGCAACTAGCTGTAGCAGTCGTTGTGCAGCCCAGGGCATTTGAAGCAGGGATATCAACATGTTTTTACTGGGATAACCATGTAAGACTGAATTGACTGAGTAATGTTTAAAAAATTATTATTGGCAGGAAACACAAATACATTTGGGAGAGTTGGGTTGTTTAAAGAAAGCAGCATCTTGGTCTTGGCTTGTCAGTCCAGTCCATTTATTTATTTATTTATTTTACAATAATGAAATACAACAATTGACATATATGAATTGAAAAGAAAAAAAATATAAAATGTAAAATAAAAGGTAGCAGATGAAGAAAAAATCTTATTAAAGCTACAGTCTGTAAGTTTCTGTAGAACACAGGACTTAGAAAAATTTTCAACAGGGAAAGCATTCTGGTCCCTCCCCCTTGCTCTCGCTGAAATTCAGCTCAGCCTCCTTAGCTCCGCCTCCACTGCATGTCCTGTCGCAGCCGCTGCGATGTTCTGTGTTTATATGTTAATAAAATGTTCTAAAAAATAAAATAAAAACATGGAGCGCTGGTCCAGCACACCAGAACACCAGGAAATCTGCAGAGCCTCGCGCAGCCACGTTGAACCCGAGTTTAATTCGCTCGTGACAAATTCATTCATTTCCTCATAATTTCAGTCATGGACTCAGTGGAAGAGGAAGCAATCACTTGACTTTTGGCAAAAAAAGAAAAGTCCAGATCAGGGATGAAGAAGGGGAATTTAATACATTTGTGTCACATACAAAACAGTTTTGCATCGCTTTGCAATCCTTTGAACGAGAATGTGCGCGGCCGCTGGGGCTGGGACAGGCGGGGGCGTGGGTTAGGGGCGTGAGAAGCTCTGTTTTTATTGTCTGGATAAAAACTCTGTTTTTATTGGCTGTTTAACGGCGGGTCACTGTGGGTTTTTAGAAATGCTTTTAGAGAAGCAAGGGGATTATAGTTTTTTTTCAGAGATTACTTGTCTAACATCAGTCTGTCAGGAGATAGTGACAGAGTGAAGAAATATGTTAAAAATATATTTTTAGAAAACTTACAGACTGCAGCTTTAAATCTGCTCCTTATTTGTCTAAAAACTTCAAACACATTGTTCTATAATAACATTATATAATAACATTAAACATGTAAGATGTTATTATTTTATTAAATTTCTACAGAACCCACTTCAAAAGATCTAACCTAACCCTTTTAACTTTTTCTTTTTGTTTGTTCTGAAAGTTATTGGCTTCAGAAGGAGAACTTTTTATACTTCAAATGTGTTTTTGACTTTCTAATTTACATTATATGTTCTCATAATCACTTGTTGAATTCATTGGGATTTAAAACAAGCCATGATGAACAACCACCCCTAAACCATGTTCACTCAACACACGTGGCAGCTTGATTGGAGACGTGCAGCTTGCTTTGATTATTTATTTATTTTTGCTTTAAAGTGTCATTTACAGAGTGACCCATCAGCCATAATGTGAAATATAACTGCATGTTTTTAACTTTATGCTGCTAGTAACTGAAACTTTTAATATTTCTTTAAATGTTATCGTATTACTTATTTCTTTTCTGTCAAAATTTTAAAAAATGTATGTAAAACTCCATTTTTCAAGAAGTTGGGATGCTGTGATAAAAATCACCATAAAGTGAATATGATGTTTAACAACGTCCTTTAGCCTTGTCATGTCCAATATTTGTGTGAGACTTTCCCATTCATTTTGAATTAATATACTACTGTATTTATCTTAAATTTTGTTCCTTGGATTTAACATTCACATCATTTTCTAAAACTATCTTTGATTTAGTTTAGTATATAAAGTTTTTCATTTTATCTCGTCCATTTAATTCAAGAAGGCAGCAGTGTTTTGAATCTTATACTCCATTTTTGTAGGGCTGTTTTAAATGAAATGTGAGATTTGATTAATAACTTGATCAAAAACAAAGTTTTAAAAGTGTCCCTGAGCCCACACTGATATTTAGTTATTTTTGAATGCAGTGCTGTCTAAGAGGTTGAAGACATTGACTACGGTAATGTTAGATTTTAATGTCCTTGGTTTTAGTGGAATTTTCAAATGCCTTGCAACTTGATGAAATATGAACTAACAGAGCCACATTGTCTTTCACAGTTATACACATCTTTCTTTGTCCACACCAGACCTGGGCATTGTACGGCCCCAGGGCCACATGCGGCCCGTTGGTTGACTCTGACCGGCCCCCGTAAGGGGAGTTACATCAAAAACATAGTTTCTAATTTTACCTCATTTGTGGACTGAATTGCTTTAATTTTGATGGTTTTTTTAAATTCACGTACAAAATGATGCAATATGTAAATCAAGACATGCGCAATGTGCATAATTGAATTGTTGTCACGAGCAAGTCACAAGACAACGTTAGCCCTCAAAAATGTCCACTCATGCTTTTTATTTTGTTGATTAATCATAACTAATACTTTTACCAGTTTGTCTAAACAATGATATTTACTGCTTTTAATAAAGAAATACTATTAATATTATGCAGTATTGAATTATGTCATTTGGCCCGGCCCCCCACAATATTTTCTATTTCTCATGTGGCCCCATGGATAAAATAATTGCCCACCCCTGGTCCACACTATTAATGTTGTTATTGTTCTTGGCAAAGTTTTCACATATTTAAATGAGCTTTTTTTTTTTTTTACCAACTAAATTGGTTTTAGGTTAAGGACTGATTGCTGCGTCCTGTTTTTGGTCAATTTTTACACAGCATCCTGACTTTTTTTAAATACAGTATTGAAAAGTTTATTGGGAAAAAGGCAGGTACATTTAGGATAGGTTTCTAAAATTCTGTATTGCTATTCATATTTATATTCAGCCCGTTGTGTTAATTTTCTCAACAGATGGTGAGATTACTTCCAAGCCCATGGTGCTGTTCCTTGGACCCTGGAGTGTAGGAAAGTCCTCCATGATCAATTACCTCCTGGGTTTAAATGACAGCCCCTATCAGCTCTACACAGGTACAAATTATACAACCATCCATTTATTTCTTCATCCACTTTTTCCTTTTCAAGTCATGGGGGAACTGGTGCCTATCTCCAACAGGTGGCCTGAACAGGCCACAAGTCCAGAGTAGGGCCACTTGACATCCTCACTCACACCAAGGGACAATTTGGAGTTACCAGTTAACCTAACATGAATGTTTTTGGTCAATGAGAAGAAATTGGACCTGGAGAAAACCTTGCATGCACAGACCTGCAACTTTTTAAACAACCATGTTTTTAAATTGCCTATAAATTATGTTAAATGCCCAAAATCTCTGAAAGAGGCAATAATCCTGAATTTAATCTGAACTGAATCATAAAGGAATGAAAAGGCAGATGTTTTATCTAAATGGTAAATGGAGCTTATTTATATAGCGCTTTCCAGTGCTCTTTGAAGAGCCCCAAAGCGCTTTACAATACCAGCCATCCACCCATTCATTCAGACATTCATACACCTGGTAGTGGTAGCCTGCCTTGCAAGGCGCCATCCAGACCTACCGGGAGCAACTCGGGGTTAAGTGTCTTGCCCAGGGACACAACGACGTGGGCGGGCGCGGGATTCGAACCTCCAACCTTCCGATCGGGGGTCGACTGCCATTACCACTGTGCCACGGTCGCCCCGTAAAGATAATGTGCACACACATCAGGGTGTAATTGCAATAATTCCATTATGATTAAAAGGAAAAAAATACAAAGATTGAATAACGTACAAAATCTAATTGAAGCCACAGTCTTTTGAGAAACTTACCATTTTCATTGGATGCTCACGTCTTTACCTCCTCTCTAAAATGTTCTTGCTAATGTCTCTTCCTCTGTGACTACAGGAGCTGAGCCCACTACCTCTGAGTTTACAGTTATCATGCACGGGGAGAAAATCCGCTCTGTTGAGGGTATTGTCATGGCAGCAGACAGCTCTCGCTCCTTCTCGCCTCTGGAAAAGTTTGGCCAGAACTTCCTTGAAAAGCTGATTGGCATTGAGATGCCTCACAAAATGCTGGAGCGGGTGACGTTTGTGGACACCCCAGGAATTATCGAGAACCGAAAGCAGCAGGAGAGAGGTGAAGAAGAGAGATTCAGTTTCTGTCCCGATCAAAACGTACAACTCAGCATGTTGTAGTAACACTTTGCTTTGTTTCTTTTCAGGTTACCCTTTTAATGATGTTTGCCAGTGGTTCATAGACCGTGCAGATCTGATCTTTGTGGTGTTTGACCCCACCAAGCTGGACGTCGGCTTGGAGCTGGAGATGCTTTTCCGCCAGCTGAAAGGTCGAGAGTCCCAGATCCGCATCATCCTTAACAAGGCTGACAACTTGGCCACCCAGGACTTAATGAGAGTCTACGGAGCACTCTTCTGGAGCTTGGCTCCCCTCATTAATGTCACTGAACCTCCCAGAGTTTACGTCAGCTCCTTCTGGCCATACGACTACGCACCTGACACCAGCCGCGAGCTCTTCAAGCGTGAGGAGATCTCCCTTCTGGAGGACCTCAACCAAGTGATTGAGAATCGTATGGAGAACAAGATTGCTTTCATCCGCCAACATGCCATTCGTGTACGTATCCATGGCCTGCTGGTGGACCGCTATGTCCAGACCTTTAAAGAAAAGATGAGCTACTTCAGTGACCCCGAGCTAGTCTTCCAGGAGATTGTGGATGACCCTGACAAGTTCTATATTTTTAAATCAATCCTGGCCAAGACCAACGTCAGCAAGTTTGACTTACCCAACCGAGATGCTTACCGCGACTTCTTCGGCATCAACCCGATCGCCAACTTCAAGCCTCTGTCAGCACAGTGCTCTTACATTGGAGGCTGCCTGTTGGAAAAGATTGAGAAGGCAATAACCAACGAGCTGCCCGCTCTTCTGAGCAGCATCAACTCTGGCAAGCAGCCTGGCCTGTCATCCTGCGAGGCAACCGGCTGTGGTGAGAAGCCAAAGAATCGATACAGAAAGAACTGAGGAATGTAAAACAACTCAAGAGGAGAAAGGAAGGAGACAGAGAAAGTAAGAGAAAGGGTCAATCCTGATTTTTTTGTCGGGACATTGGTATAGTTAGGGAGACAGAACACAGAAGAGTATGAGTATTTTTATTACTAATAATATTGTTTTCTCAGGAGAATGAGGGAAAAATGCATTTGGGGACTTTGAGAATGATCCAGCTAGTGTTTGAATAAGGCAGCTTAAGGACAAAAAGGGCTGAAAAAAGAGAACGCACCACTGTTCACAGAGTTTTGACAGAATACACGCCCTCCTCTCCTTGCACAATCACACTGGACTGTCTCAAACCGTGAGATTGGGGAACCACTGATGTGAAGAAAACTAGAAACGGCAATGAATCGTTAAGAGCAACCATGAGACTGAAAACAAGGCAAATACCAACTCCGTTGTATGTGAACAAAACAAGAAGAGTGGAGACAGAAGTTCATTGCAGCAGGTCAATTCCAAAAGCTTCAGAAGTTGTTTTTGAAGGGTGCTATAAAAAGATTTTACATTTGGCTGATCATTCAAATCTTTTGCTTTTGCGATAGACTTTCTTTGCATGTTAGATAGCACATTTTATTTATAGTTGCATGAGTTTTCCTTCTATCATATACAAGAAAAAAATGACCCTCACAGTGATTTTTATCACATGAACCAATCCCGCGAGCATCAAATAAGGCCCGTTTTCTTTCGTTGCGTTTGAGCGTTCGTTAGTTTTGGTTGTTGACAACCTGTGAAATAAGCAGAGGTCAGGGTTCAAGGATAAGAGTCTTCAGAGCAGAAAGGACTTGTTCAATCTGCCTCACTTCTTAACTGTTCCTGTTTGTTTGCGTCTAGAAATGTGCCACTGTTCAGCAGAAATACTGTGTTCGCTTATTTGGTTTCTTTGAGTAATAAGATGCCCTGCATGTCTCTTTTCAGTGACCATTAAAAAACTTAATGAATGAAGCGTTTGAGTTACAGCTGTCTTTTTATATTCCCTCTGCCATTTCTTCTACGAGTTAAAAGCTTATTTTTATTTTATTTTTCTGTGTAAACTTACAAATGATTGTTAAACTGTGTAAACTGTCAATTTTGAACCATCACTGTAAGAAAGTAGGGGTGGATGACTGTCAGTGTGGATTAGAGGACTCATGAATTGACCCCTGACCTCTACAGAAACATGAAATCTCGAAAGTTTGCTCTCATGTTTTGTAGAAAGTTATACTTGCAAAGCTGCAAATGCTCATGTTGCATAACTCTGAAGGATTTCCCTAATAAACCTGCTCGAAATACGTTGACTCTGTATTTTTTGGTCAAACACAGTTTTTTAGAAATCTTGTCAGAATCTGCTGAACAGTTTGCAGAGATGTAGCATTTGTTGTTGTTTAAATACCTTTGTCTCCATTTTAAAATGTTACATTAAATAAAACTCACATTAATGAAAGGATACTATTAGTTTCAGATGTGAACAACTTACATATTCTTATAAAGCCAGCTGGATTTTTTTTTCTGTATTTGTCCTAAGGTGTTAAAAAAGCTGAGTGGTTTTGTCTTTTCTTTTTAATCAGAGCAAAGCAAATTAAAAATTGAAATAACTTTCAAAATTTATATTTTATTAAATACGTTATAAAATCAGCAGGTTGGTAAGGCGGAGTAAATACGATGCTATCTGTCTCACTGACTCTTGATTTCTTGATTTTATATATATA
>JBBPBX010073876.1:0-11327 GCA_038048925.1 Garcialebias charrua
ACGGGTGCCCTGACCATTGCGACATCCAGGGAAGATGCACGAACGAGGCATAATTGATTAGCTAGCTAACAATGAACAAAATATCTATGCTATTGCTATCTGATGCTATCTGCGATTCGCGAGTGAACGGCTCCACCGAGGCGAATTTATACGGCTGGAGCTGCAGGGGGTGGGGCTATACTAATGAGGACCGCGTGACGAAACGCGGTCCCGTTTAAACCACGCCTAAAAAATCCTGAAAAAGACATATCTTTATAAAGAATTAGAATTAACTTTCTTATCTTTATACACAGTTTCATCTATAACTCCAAAATTAATTGAGCTACAATTTTGAGACTTTTTACTCATTTACAACATTACAATTATGACATTTATAATGTTTATTTAAGAAAATATTGAAATTCACTTTACACGGTCTTTAAACTTACAGAAAGTACTTATTTGGTGTTCATTTACAAACTGTTAGCTATTGGAATTGTTTGAGATAAAATTAAATGTTTTATGGGCATAAATATGTCGCGGCTAGCTTTGTTGTTTTTCCGTGTATATTTTAGCATATAGCTCATAAACCACTTGGCGGATTTTCTTTAAACTTACAGGAAGTAATTACTTGGTGGTCATTTACAAAATGTTAGCTGTTGGAATTGTTTGAGATAAAATTCGATGTTTTATGGGCATTAATGTGTCGTGGCTAGCTTCGTTGTTTTTCCGTGTATATTTTAGCAAATAGCTCATAAACCACTCGGCAGATTTTCTTTAAACTTACAGAATATAATTATTTGGTGGTCATTTACAAACTGTTAGCTATTTGAATTGTTTGAGATAAAATTCGATTTACTTATCATTTATTTTTGTAGCGTGCATGACCGTTTGGAAGACGTCAAAGCGAAACAATTTAAATCCAGCAGATTTGACCATTACGTAAGTTTATTAAGGAACGGTTAAGCTAAGACACATCTTTGCTATAATTTTCAGCAGACAAATAATTGTTTTTACCGTGTTAATCTTGTTAAAAGTCCTTCCATGCATGCTTCTGTGGCCGCCATTTTCAGCAGGGCAAATGACGCGCTGACGCGTCGCTTAGTGGTGACGCATAATAGATGCGACTTAAATAAAGGTGCAACATGTTTATGGATTTTTCCAATTTATTGCCAATAATTGGACAAAGCGACTTATAGAAAGGTGCGAGTTATCAGGCGGAAAATACGGTACATCTACAACCAACGTTTGGAATAACTCAATTCAGACAACAAATTAACTTCAGTGAACAAAACAATGGCTAAAACTCAGTTTTACAGATGGTGGTAGTAGCTGAGACTGATGGTGCTAAATGTTGCGGGCAGTAGCAGCACTGACATCAGACTGAGACAGGAAGTTTTACAACTTAAATGAACCGTCCAGTTTAGGAGGTTAAGCTGCATTATGACAAGCAACACACCAATGTCCCTGGATGCTAAGAGATTTGAACAATGAATGTTTGTGGTATTGGAGATGACTGTTTTTCTGGATCGGAACTGAACAGGAAATGAGATAAATCTTAAAGTTTTTGTTGCAAGATATTCAAGTATAGGAGTTACTCTGTGTAGAAGAACAGATGTTGATCCATGTGAGTGGAGGAAGCAATTTTATCTACCACCGGGTGCAATGGCAGAGCCAGGGGGTGGCCAATGGTGGCCTTGGTCATTTGAAGTAACTATACTTTTTAGTAATACAGTAGTCACTACTGTAACTGTCACTGGGAGTAAATTTAATCTTAGCAGTGTTCTCTTCCAACGTTTTCTTCTGTCTTGAGAGTAATGCATCAGAGAGCAGTGACTTAGATCATCTGGTTGATAAGTTTACAACTTATTTGCAAACTTCACTCGATGAAACTTCTCCACTGAAAAAGAAAGTAATCAGAGGAGACTGACTCCTTGGTCCATTTCTCAGTAACATACTTTAAAACAGGCATCTAGAAAGCTGGAAAGAAAATTGCGCTCCACAAACATTGAAACATTTTACTTATCATGGAGATATACCCTTCGAACTTAAAAGCTCTCCGTAAAGCTAGAATTATACATCATTCATCTTTAATTGATCCATCCATCCATCAATTTTCGTCCGCTTATCCGGGGTCGGGTCGCAGGGGTAGCAGCCTAAGTAGGGAGGCCCAGGCTTCCCTCTCCCCAGCCACATGGAGCAGCTCCTCTGTGGAAATCCCAAGGCGTTCCCAGGCCAGCCGAGAAACATAGTCCCTCCAGCGTGTCCTGGGTCTTCCTCTGGGTCTCCTCCCGGTGGGACATGCCCGGAACACCTCACCAGGGAGGCGTCCAGGAGGCATCCTAACTAGACCATGGCTAGTCTAATGAAAAATCCTTCTCTGTTTAACCCTGTATCCTTACAACTATAAGCAGCGATGACCTTATAAGATTCTTTATAAAGAAAATTATTTAAGTTAGGGAGACAATTCCAACTATCCTTCCTACTATCGCCTCTGGTTCTGTGTCAGATGAGGCAACTTTAAAAATGTAACTAGAACCTGCTTTCTGTTTGAACAGTTTTTGTCCCGTTGAGCTGAATTGTCAAAAATAACATCTTCATCCAAACCATCAACATGTCTGCTAGATCCCATCCCAATCAGACTGTTTTATTTTCCAAAGTATTTTTATTGTTTTGATTATACAGAACAAACAGAACAGCAAGTCCACATGTCCTCCTATTATACAGGGGGTTTCACAATCTTCAAACTGGACCTCATATAACAATGTCTTACTTTACCCAATTCCACCACTTGGTGGTGTCTAAAGAATTACTAAAAGGACAGACATAGACATCAGAAAAGTTAGAAAAAATAAATAAAGAAGGAGGGAAAAGGGCAGAGATGAGGTCAAATTAATTATATTCCAAGGAGTTTGCATCAAATATTTTTTTCATAGTATACCAAGAATTTCATTCAACCTTTATTTAGTCAGGTAAATCTTATTGAGCTTCGAGGGCTCATTTACGAAAGCGACCTGCTACAAACTAAAGAATGATGAACAGCAAATACAAGTACATTAAACAATAGACAAAAGAAAAAGAAAAAGTAGCAAAAACTAGCAAACATTATAAGGTAGATGTACAAAATCAAAAACAGGAACAAATCAGCATTGGTTTTTGCCAGGATTCCAACAGATTCTGAAAATCATTTAGAGAGGTCAGGGCCGAGAGCTTCAGATCTTTTTGTAAGATATTCCAGGAAGCAGGAGCAGAGTAGGAGAAGGCCCTTTTTCCAAGTTCAGTCCTCACTGATGGAACACTGCAGGTAATCATGTCCTGAGAGCGCACGCTGTAGCTGCACTCACGCAAAGACATGTAGGAGGAGATGTATGAGGGCAGCAGACCAAGAAGTGATTTAAAGATGAAAATGTACCAGTGGAAGAGTCTGCGTGAGGTTAATGATGTCCAGTTAACCAGTGAATACAGGGTGCAGTGGTGGGTACGATAATCACAGCCAGTTATGAATCTTAGTGCACCATGATAGACAACATCCAACATCTGCAGGGTGCTTGTAGGAGCATTCATGTAGAGAATGTCACCGTAATCAATGGAGGGAAGGAAAGTCACAGATAAGGCGTATCCTAGCATTCAGTGTTAGACATGATTTATTTCTGAAAAAGAAAAGAAAAAGAATGATGGAAGAATGATTGAGAATTATCAGATTTGATACCTGGATTATTGAGCATGAACTTTCTTATACCAAGAAAGGTTGCCATATCTTCTGAAACGTTTCAGCTGGATTTTGGACTGTACTGTACTTCTTATTGCTTCAAGCTGGAGGAATGACATAATGTCACGCACCCAGCATGAATATTTTGGGGGTGCTGGGCTTTTCCAATTACTAAGAATTAGTCGACCAATCAGACTGTTTAAAGACGTATTTCCCGTAATTAATATCCACATTTTCAATCTGCTTAATTAGTCATTAAGGACTTCTGTTGAGACTTGGCACTACATAAATAAGCTGCATTGAATTGAATTGAATTAATTTAAAACTTCGAAAGCATAGCTTCCACAAATGATTGGGGTGGCTGGTTTACATTCATATACAGTATGGTGGTGGCCATCTTTGATGTTGACCTGGAAACCCAATTTTTGATGTGGAGCTTTCTTACAGATGAAGCTATATACCAAAAATGTCTTACACCTAGATGAAGCTATACTGTATACCAAAAATGGAAGTCAGTAAATTGCTTATTTTTTGAAGTTATCCAGCTCAAAACATGCACGGATGGAGATGGGTGTATCTTATTCCCCTCTTTGTTCCATAAGGCCCAAGATGGTGTAGTGGCAGGGCTTCCGACTTGGGACCCGAAGGACGTGGGTTCGCGCCCCAGCCACTACACACCTTGGGGTGTCTATGAGTGCACACCTAATTCTCCAGCTCCCCAGGCACTTTATATGGCTGCTCACTGCACCACCTGGTGGTGGTTGGGTTAAATGCAGAGACGAATTTCGTCTGTGTATGGGAAACATACACAGATGACAGAAAAGGACATTATTATTATTATTATTATTATAACGGGCATCAACAAGCAGGGATTTCCTTTAAAACCGCTCAGGCATCCGTCCCCTGAAGTCCCAGAGACACAGGGTTGACTCTCAGGTGGGACATTGGTATGCTAAGTGTTTTGTGGAGCGTGCACATTTGAGCCCATTACGTACAGCAGAAAATGAGACACGGCTCTCACCCGTCATCCCTGTAATTGGATAAAATCCAGCTACATACATTTCCTCCCACCTGGGGCCAATTTGCCGACGAGGGCATTTGAATCGGAATATTACAACAATAAGATATAACCCTGTTTCTGAGATGAGCAAGTAATCTTTTTTTTTTTGTATTTATGCTGACAAAACCCCTTTTTTCACGTTTTAGTGTTGAGCTTTTCTCAAAGTATGTTAGAACAGCAATGGTTGATGCCATTAACTTCCACTCAACATTTTAGCAGTTTGTTTGCCAAAAATATGGACTTATTGCTTAAAAAAATGACCGACTTCCTTGGAATTGCAGCAAAGGTCTTTGTGGTTTTCTTGTTAACTTGGACTGTGAACCTTTTGTGAGGCAAGAAAATCTCACAGTTAACTGTGTCGATGAAGCCAAACCACTACTTTATTGCAAACACACACTCCTCCTCCCACTTGTAGGGCCTCATCTTCCTCATTGTGAGCAGAGAAGAAGAAGAATCTGTAGAGCTGTCGCCCCTCTCCTCTGCCCCGGATTGATTTTCTGTAGGGTTCCAAGACAAGAGCAGGATAATGAGATCACAGCATGTATCTTTCATGGACAGGATGAAACAGACGCGGCTCAAAATCTACATTTCAAATAAACTGCGGCCTACGTCCTCCCCAAAAAACAACCTCTGGCTCTGAAAATGAACTCATCACTCAGTGTTTGGCTGCACAACAGAGCTCAAAAACCTCTCCAAATGGCACAAGTACAGGGAGTCAGCGACTTACGGCACCCTCGACCTACGGCAACTCAGACTTACGGCATAAATCATAATTAATGATAAAATGTGAAAAAAATATACATTTTTTTTGTGTGTGTGTGTGTTTAAATGTTCTTAATTTCATGTGTACAGCACTTTGTTGCAGCTGTGGTTGTTTTAAAGGCTTTATAAATAATAATTATTATGAAAATTATAATTTTTTATAATATTTGCGCAGCTTCCGGCGGTTTCTGGAAATGCCGCAGTGTCCGCCATTTTACAGTTAGTTCCAGTCTCGGCACTCGGCAGCTGGCTTTGGAGGACCGTGTGTCCTATCAGAGTTGCCTCATGCGGATAAATTAGCTGGAAACGCTCGGTGAACTCTGTGGACGTCTCAGGCCCGGAGCAGCCGCCGCCGATCGCTCCGCCGATCGCTCCCACCAGCTCATGGGCTGGGCTAACACGCAGCTAATGCTAATGCGGGGACACCGAGCCAACAGGCCGCGGAGAGGCCATCTGCGTCCGGGAGCTCGCCTCGATGTCCGCTTGGCAGCCTAAGATGTCGGGGACACTGAGCTAACGTGGAGAAACAACGCCGACAGCCTTTTTGGATGGGCTAACATGCTAACGAGTGCAGCTAATGGCGGGGGCTAACATCAGCTAACGCGGGCAGCTTGTTTTGGATGGACGAACACCGCGGAGAAACGGCTTTCAGTAAGTTATTAAACTCTTTTTCTGGCTCCAAATGTATGGAGTTAACAAGCTAACAGTCCTTCTTGTAAACAGTTTGGACCGCGTGGAGCAGAACGAAGCTGGGGAGCTCGGACGTGCAAGAGCTAACATGCTAAAAGACGAAGACAGGCTTTGACCAGCTCAAAGTAAGAAATTAATATTTTTTATTTATCCAAATGTACATGTACAGTACTGTACAGTATATGTTTTGTGATACTGTAATTATGCACTACACTGTGTTAGGTGTGTTAGGATAGGCGAAGTGCTTGGTAACTGTACAGTAACATACATATACGTACGTGTAGTCAGTGGCGGCTCGGGTGGACTTCGACTTACGGCAAATTCGACCTACGAACGGTCCTTAGATCCGGAACTCGTTCATAAGTCGGGGACTCCCTGTAATTTAAAAAACTGAAAAAGGTATTTTAAATTTTTTAAAGCTATGTGCTGATTATGTGAAACAACAGCCTGGGAAATGTTCATGCATGTTTAAACCACTAACCTCCTGATGACAGAAGTCTCACTTACCAACGTCTCCGTGTGCTTTTTGGTTTTATTTCCGAGGACTGCATGTATGGTTGTTGAAACAGGAGGGCCTAACTGCTCGCTGCCATCTGCATGCAGCCTGAAAATAGCCTTGCAGCCATTTCCTCTGGCTGTGTGACAGTGCAACGGGAGACAACACAATAACAGTGATTACACTCTGATAAAGGCAGCAATTTATTGCTGCAGGCAGGCGCTGACGAGCCCGAGCCAGCTGTCCTGATGTAAAGGCATGTTTCAAGTCAGTGACACATGATGCAGTAATGTATTCCCTCCTCCACATATTTAAATAAAGTAATGTCAGGCTCAAGCTACAGGAGCTTCTTTGGGTCAATTTATTCTTTGCATTTCTAAGATTTTAGAGTCCAGATCATCTGAAAAGGGTTCACAGTTTACAATCTGGCAGTGAAACCTGCTGGGATGGAGGTAACGTCCATTTAATGGGCTGCTAACATCCAAAGCTACTGTGGGATGTTGGGTTTGGAGGCGCTGGCCAAAACAACAGATGAGGAGCAGGAGGTGCAGAGAAGATGTTCAGAGTTTCACAGGAAGGAACCAAAAATGAGCAGGGTTAAAACAAAAGAAAGGACGCTTTATGTAAAGCTGTGTGGACGCAGAGCGCGGAAAGTGGCAAAACTGTGGCTTGAAGCTAAAAGAAGCAGAAGGCTAAATGAAAGCTAAAGGAGCAAAAAGCTATCTAAAAAAAGTTTCACAGGAAGGCAACGATAGAGCTGAAGGTACGGTACGTGAAATGTACCGGTAGCTGTTCTAACTGGTTTGAATTCAACATTTAGTTCAGATCTTAACTCTCCAGACTGGCTGATGGTCCTCCTTTTGCATGTGAATAGCTGGTTCTGGCTGTCAATTTCAAACTGGTGGAACCACTGTAAGGACGTAGACAGAGTTTCCTGTGACCACCTTACTTAATTACAAGATACAAGAGATACAAGATAGGTTTATTAACATTGCATCAATTTTCACCGATACAGCGTAATATGTAGTTACAGTCATCCAGGAGAGAGAATGAGTGCAAAAAGCTGCTGCTCAACAAAACACATGACATGTTTATCAACACATGATATGCTTATAGCGCGGCCGCTCTCATCTGTCCCCAGATGAAGGTCAAAGGCAGGAAAACAGGCAAAGACACGGGGTTTTACAGCGTTGATATTAAAAAAAGATGAATCACGTTTTGTCTTCAAGACACCGCGTGATCCAGTAAAAACCATATCAAAAAGCACATTTAGTTACAATAACAAATTGAGAGACGGCAGGCAAGGAGATAGAGTCTGTGAGTAACTTCAGACAAACACAAGTTCAGCAGATGTGCAGCTGGGCGTTATCTGAGGCTGCACAGAAATCTCTGGGGGGGTGAGGGGGGGGGGCAGCAGGTCTCTTCAGCTCCACACTCCCAGGAGAATGGCTTCTGACAGCCTTCTTTTTCAAGGACATGTGCAGAAGCCAGATAATAGTCTTGTTTATTATCCAATAGACCACAGTGTTCTTTTCCACTGCCGCCATCAAGTCTGTGGTGCTGTTTCATGGCCAAAAAAATCCAAATAATATGTGGTCCCGCTCTATGAACCCCCATCTGTCCCTTGATTGATCCGGGGTGGCTGTAAACAAGTCCCAAAGCGCCCTGCAGGTCCGCGGTGGTCCACCACCGCTCCAAGCGAGCGATTGAGCTCATACAACAGCTGGGATGAGGAGCTCACGGCCCGGTTCAGAGAATTTTGCTGATCAGGTAGTGTCGACAGCGCGCTGATAGCTGCCGAAGCCTCCCTCAGCTTCCAGTAACAGACAACTCCGCTTACGCCAAAAAACAGAGCAGTTGCTACCAATATTCCAATAATCCACAAATCCTCCACGTCCTCGACACTTAAGACGGTCAGACACATGGGCTGCCACTGACCCCACGAGTCCAGCACGTATCCAGCCGCGTGTGTGTCGGAGGGACAGACAGCTTCTCCTGGCACGGTCCGCTTCGTGGAAAAAATCTTATCCATTGAAGAAACAGCCCAATTTATTAATTCCATATTGGTTCGAGTGAGCGCTGAAGGGTCGCAGACGAGACGAAAAGCAAGCAGGGAGTAGGAAAAACTTAGGGGAGGGAAGAGCAGAAAGATATGCGACTTGCCTTGCCGAGTGCCGGTACTCTAGTTTAAGTCCAGAGTAGTAATTGTTTATTTATTATGGAGTCTCCTCTTTTTCGGATTAAACCATAAATTGTGTGACCAGAATGTGATGTAAGTGACAATGAAACGTTAATTATACATAGTTCCCATGTGACGTCACATAATGGGCATTTCCGGGTTGTCCGCCATTTTAGTTGGTGATACTTCCACTCCTAACCACTAGTAGCAGCGTAGGTTACGAGCAGTGTATTTTTTGCGGTTGTTTATTTGTAAATAATTGCAATATTTATTTCGTGTTGGGACTGGTTGTACCAATCGAGCAATTGCCAGCAATTGCCAAGCGTAAGTTTTACGTAATTCCGAAAATAAGGAAGCATGAAGGACCAGATACAGAAGCGCTCACCACTGAACGTCGGTGAGTCTGGCTGTGTCAGACTAACCACAAGGATTTGCCATCGTCAACATCAAAAATATGCTCCGATCACTTCAGGTAAGCCAAAATTGTATGTGATTAACTTAGCGAAACTGTGTGTGTTTGAACAATTTTTTTCATGATCTAGCTCTTCTGTTACTGTCGCTACTCGCTAGCTTAGCAATGCTATGCTAACATGCTAACATCCACACCGTAACACAGACAACAAAGTGCCTCGCTCGTGTTTAGCCTCGACTCTCTGTTGTTAGGAAGCTGCTTGTTAATAATGTATTTTGAACCTTTATTTACCCTGTGACATCAGGTATGGAGGACCAAACTGACATAATAATAAATAAAAGAATAAATATATATCTGACATAAAACAATACATATATAAATCAAAGTAGAAATATATATCCTAAATAATAATAAATAAAAGAATAAATATATAAATCAAAGTATATATTTTAATGAGAAATAAAAGCATAAATATATATATTCTTTTTTATATCTCCTTACACATGAGAAATAAAAGCATAAATATATATATTCTTTTTTATATCTCCTTACACACACACGTCGTTAACACTTGTAGTCAGTCTGTTTGTCTGTTAGCAAAATAACTCGTGGAGCCACACGCCAGTCAAGTCAAAATAAAATTACAGAAACAGTAACACAGACAACAAAGTGCCTCGCTCGTGTTTAGCCTCGACTCTGTTGTTAGGAAGCTGCTTGTTAATAATGTATTTTGAATCTTTATTTACCCTGTGACATCAGGCTGACACACACGTTAACGTTTGTAGTCGGTCTGTTTGTCTGTTAGCAAAATAACTCATGGACCCACACGACAAACTGTTTCAACTGGTGCATCACAATAAAATTACCGAAACAGTAACACACACTAATAATAATAATAATAATAATAATGTGTTTGTCTGTCATCTGCGTATGTTTCCCATACACAGACGAAATTCGTCTCTGCATTTAACCCAACCACCCCAGGTGGTGCAGTGAGCAGCCAGAAGGCGCTCGGGGAGCTGGAGAATTAGGTGTGCACTCATAGACACCCCACAGGTGTGTAGTGGCCGGGACGTGAACCCGCATCCTTCGGGTCCCAAGTCAAACGCCCTAACCACTACACCATCTTAATGGTAAAACTATGACATTTACAGCAGTGAAATTATAATAAAAATGTATTAGAACAGCATTAAAATGAAAACACAGGATAAAATATATGCATGCACACAAAGTCAGCTCACACAGTATGAAACGCCAGAGAGAACAGATGGGTTTCAGCAGGGACAGATTTATATGAAACTTTCTGAAACTAATCACTGGACGGACATTTACAACTGATAAGCTTTAGGATAACTCAATTTAAGATGGCTCCTATCGCTACCTGAATATATTGGAAACAAAAATGTTTATCACTGACAGTTTTTGAGCTAAAATTTGATGTGGCAGTAACTGAGAGTTCACAGTATGTACATGCAGAGCTGAGAGTACACAGTATATAATGCTGTATGTACTGTATATACGTACACTGTGTATGTATACATACACATTATATTTCAAATAGATAATATTTGAACACTGCGACATTGTCATTGTTTTGATTTTGGTTCCCTTTTGTTTTCATGTGTGAATAAAGCATTGGGAATGTGTCTGTTCAGAAAATATTACATTAAAAAGTAATGTTTTGGGTATAACTTCCAACATTTGAATAATTGCTTCTGTTAATTTTTTTATGTTGTTCAGGACGGCTGCACACATGTACGACAGGTCAAACCCAGACTGGGCTCCTACATTGAAGTTGACTGGTGCTCACTCCCACAAAGGCAGCTAAGGAACATCAAAGATCGGAGTCTAAGATGAACAGGTATACAAATTAATGTCACTTTTAATAATTGTAATATTAATTAAAAACGTATCGTTACTTTGATATTTGAATATTTATAAATATGTAATTTTTAACTTGTAAAAATGTCTGCTGTAGTAATGTGATTTCTTTTCAGCAGAAAAGTTGTCTTATTACCTAGACGCAAACATATATATATA
>JBBPBX010073877.1:0-17715 GCA_038048925.1 Garcialebias charrua
GAGTCAATAAGTCACATGTCGTCTAGTCAAGTCAATGGCTATAAATCTACAGAACCACCATATCCCTCTGATCAGGTCCACTTCAGGTTTGAGTGGTTTTGAGCCTGCAGGCCAGGAAACATTTCCAAGGGGCGTCCCCCTCCTGCTTCACACACATTTCACAGAGGGGAAAAAACAGTGTTGTTAATTGCTCATTTGAAATATGCTTGCATCAATACTCCTTCCCCCATGCCATGATTAAAGAAAATAAAACGTTCAAGAACGATGCCGCCTCAATATCAACGCAAGTGAACTTTGTTTATAACGCCAATTTATCAGTTATCCTTATTATTCTTTGTATACTAAAATGTATTTACCATCTTTTAGTTAATTAGTTATTTCTAGGAACATTTTCGGCCTAGTTGTTTCTAGGAAACATTTACAATCTAGTTATTTCTAGGGACCAATTTCAACCTTTCTATTTTTAGAAACATCTGTCAACCTCTTAACCCCCTTTTGAAACAAAACTCTACCTTGTTTCAATTATGCCAAAGTTATTTGGTTAATAAATTGGAAATTGTGTCTAAATTTACCATCCTTTAACCTTAGCACTAGTGTCAGATGTTTCCTAAACCTCTGCCTATTGCCACCAGTAATTTGGTTTTCACAACCATATAGCTAACAGTAATCTACGATATCATCTCATTTTCTTTAAAATTATAATCATTTACCAAAATGTACCCCTTGTGACACATCAGAATCCCAACATGCACTCCGCCAAGGATAACTGCAAAAACAAAAATATAAAAGTTAACTCGTTTTGGGTTCAGGAGCTGGGATCATTTCCCTTGCTCCCCTTCAGCTTCACCACAGAGTTACAGAAACCAGAAGAAGCAAGTCGTCAGGTCCACCTGAGTATAGTATAACTAAAAATCATGAAGCCTGCGCTGGCAGGCCCTAATGTGCCTATGTGTTTTATTAAAAATTTATCATAGCAGCTGTAGTTTTGATCCCGGCCACTAAGATCAACGACAGATCCTCACAGATCAATACGGGGTGTGGCCTTTGCTGGTATGAGTGACTTCAGGACCATTTGTTCTCTTGTCTGTTTGGAGAACGTGTTCAGCTTTCTCTTGTTCCAGCCCCCAGTGAGACGTTCACTGGGTTCTGATTCTCGTCCGGACCCCCAAATCCGGACCGTATATCCTGGCCATTTGTGTCTGATGACCATGTTTTGACAGTTCTTTGAGAAAGTCTTTGCCTCTGCTCGGCTGAAAGTTTCTGTGGACAGTCTTTTGTTCTTTCGGTGCCTTTGTTGTTTTCAGTCGCTCCTTGCGTATGCCCCTCAAAGTTCTTTGAGCAAGGTTGCATATGAGTTTGTTCTTCAGTTTCTGGACACACCTTCATATTAAATCTGATCCGATCTGATCAATAACCACAGTAGCCGAGATTCAAAAGTCAGATGCTGCATGTGTTTTGGCAGAGGCCTATCTTAATGCATATTTACCATTATGTGTTCTGTAAAGATGAGGTGGGATTCACAAGACTCACTCTTGTTCCATCAACACTGTTCAATGAGGCTATTTAAAAAATTGAAAAACTAAAAATTAAAAAAAAATCATTAACAGACCGGGATCAAATTAATTTTCTGTTAACAATCTTTATTATGGAACCTTCGACGGAGGCATCTTTTAATCTGATCTGCACAACAGATCCAAAACATTAGTTTACCTAAAAGTGAAATAATCAATTTAACCCTGAAATCAAAAAATACTGTAGCCTACTTTTATTTTAGAAAATATAATTTACGGTCTTCTAAGACCCCCTTGCTAGTATACAGTCTATGATAATTAGCAAATTCCTTGAGCCTCCTAAGACCTGCCTTCTTGTTGGATTTATTTATGTATCGTGTATATTTTCATGCCCTCCTAAATTGACAATTTGAAATTATTAAGCTCAGTGGCTCATTTATTCAAAGTAAAAATATGGGCTCTTTCATTTTGGCCTGTTGTTCCAGGTATATAACTATTAATCCAGGGGTGTCAAACTCATTTTGATCTAGGGGCCGCATACAGCTTAATCTGATCTCAAGGGGGTCAGACCAGAATACTCATTCCAAAAGTCCACTTTTGTCTTTATATTAGTGCAAAGAATAAAGAAATTATAAAAATATTAACATTAAATTAATTGTCCTTTTACATTTGTACTCAGTTTAACATTTAAGTGCATTACATATTAAAGAAATGATCAGTGATTGCACGTTTTAAAACATTTATTCAACAAACTGTTTTGTTAAATACCCTGATGCATGCTCCATAATCCATGTAGAGAAATCTAAAAAAGCTAAATCTGAGCTTCTGGACATACAAAAAAACAGTTCTGTTAAAACCCTTTCCTGCATGTTAAAAGTGCATCAAAATTTAGAAATGAATGAATTTTAAATCCATTTTCCACATCTATAAATATGTATTCATTTAAGACCTGTCTGTGAGGGCTACTCCCTCCTTAGCACTTTGAGATTTCCATTAATGAAAAGTGCGTTATAAATTGAATTCATTACTATTATTATTATTATTATTATTTATTCTTCAAACCCCAATCTGTCCTCTTCTTTTATTCATCTGACTCCAAACAGTTATTAAACTCTGTACCTGCATCCCTTTACTTTTATTAAATGTTTCAGAACGAATAACCCAACTGGATGACTAAATTAAAAAATAAAGTGACTCCGACTTGTTTTTGGTTTTTCTAGAAATTATTATGCTCCTGTCTGCAGTACCTTTTTTCGTCCATCAGGGGTCTCCATTATACTCAGGCTCAATGTTGCCAGCTGTACGATAATTTTCGTATTTGTACGATAATTTTGCCCTCTGTACGATCAATAATCCCGACAAAGGCCAAAAATACAATAATTTCGCCATTCTGTAAACGTGTAGTTGTGATCGGTTTTCATCAGCCTGTCGCAACTGTCTGTCGGAGTTTTTTGTGAACCCTGAAGGCGTCTTGGAATTCCAGCTAATCGTGCTTTTCTAAATGTGACAGAAGACTTCCTGTAGAGCTCTTTTAGTTGCCCCCAGACAATAATGCGTATTAATGTCTATGGTTCCCCCAGTACTGACGCCACAAAGCTGTGAGTGCCTGTTAGACGCTACAGTACAGTACTTATTATTTTGTTTATAATGGGTGTACGATAATCCTACATTTCTCACCTGGCAACCCTGCTCAGGCTGTACAGGAAACGACTGTCTTTTGCGTCCGCTCACAAGACGTGGACATTCACTGGAACTATTCACAAAAGTACGTCTTCCAAATTGGTCTTATATTGGAAAATGCAAGTATGCCTCACGTCCTATACACAAATTATAAGACGAAGTCTCGTGAACCACGTCAAACGTGGCTCGTTAGCTTTGCTGTTAGCTGCTAAGTTCGTCTACAAAAACTAAATTTGGATTATTTAAAGTCGATATTGTTTATCTACACGACGCGCCACTGTACGCTTTGTTAGCGAATCCGATGTGAGCCGTCTACCGTTACAAAGTTATAAAATGTCCGCTGTTAGGCATATGCTATGCTAACGGGAGGTCCACTGCAATTTTCTTACTTTTCCGTTTATCTAAGTGTTATAACCTAAAATTATTTAGATAGAATGTCATAATCTTTTTTGATCAATCCTTCAAACTGTAACGGTTCATTCGGCCCTATTTAATTTATCTCGAACTATCCGCAAATATTTTATTTGTTTATTCAAAAAACCGTACAATCCTGAGGCCTTCCAGCCTGGTTAAAACCAGACCCTCGTTCAGAGCTGAAGTTCTATTTTTTCATTTCACCCACATTCACGCTGTAGAAAATGATCTAGTCCTGTTAAAATGGAGAAGTGTAAACCGTTTTAATGTAACGTTTATTTTTGTGTTTCAGGAACCCAGCACCAACTCCTGAAGAGGTGGAGAATTCGTTTATTACTCTATTAACTGCTGTATCTAAATAAAACTGTTCTAACTTCAGCGCCTCAATGTTTTGTTTCATATTTAATCTTCAGATAGCTTGTTGTGACAAGTTTAAGAAGAAAAGCAATCCATAAATATGTCATACAGGCTAAAAATACAGTAATCATTATTTTCCTCCTTCCATTTTTGAATTCTTTAAAGTCCATGACTCACCATGTTTTCAAATTGCCTCGCCATTATTTATTTGTTTATTTAAAAATAATACAGGAGCGTTTATTTATATTGTAGAGAAATAACTCTAAATGGGTTATTTCATGATTTATAGCAGATTTTTAGCAAAAGCTCCGGGAAGATCTGCCCCTCTCTTTTTTCTCTCCCCGTGGGTCGGGAGTTCAGAAAGGTAGCTCTGAGCACGCGTGCTCCCAGTGCTTCACGCAACAAAGCTGGAACAGAACCGAGCCCTGGGTCAACAGAAAGAACTTCAAAGGTAACACAGCAGAACGGGGAGCCAGGGAGAAGACGCGCGGCTCTCGCTCCTCTGAGCAGAGGCTTTGAGAGCAGCTGAGCAACAGTCGCAACGGTGTTATATCTTATTAAAACGTCTATATAATAAATAAAAAATAAAGACAGCACTGATCCAGTTGTACACACAAATGCACCAAGAAATATGCAGTTTCAACTATTTTTAAAGATATATATGGGAACAATTAAATAAATAACAAGTAGGACCGTGGTTTTATTGAGGCAAAAAAAAATATTGTGATATCAAGGTATTTTACTTAATAATTTCTGTAGCCTGTTTAAGCTTTTTCAGCTAATTCTACATTTTTAATCCAACTTTTCAGCCTAATTTAGCAAAACTATGCTCTTGTTTAGCTATTTATTTATTTTTATTTTTTTAAAATCATTCTAATTAACTTAAACTGTTTATTTTCATTAGACCAGTGTTTTTCAACCTTTTTGGAGCCAAGGCACACTGTGTTTTCACTGAAAAAATCACGAGGCACACCACCAACCAGAATTGTAAACAGAGATACTGTACTCTATCCACCTATATTAAATATATAGTCATTCTTATGATAGTGTCTTGAATAGAAATAAAATGAACAGAAATGTATTTTTATCATATTTTATATTTCTTATTTCAATGTGGTCTTACATGCTCAAAGCAGCAAGGGGCGATATGTACCATTTAAGTTTACCGGTATATATATATATTTTTTCTTTGGGTACTTCATTGTGTATTTTATGAGTGTGGACAAAGTCAAACACTAAAGCTGTTTAGAAAACCACTTGGTTTCTAAACTTAAAAATATTTAGATCACAGATCAAAAATTTAAACTGAGAGCCTGTATCATTATAAAGGAAAAAATATGTTGTTTCAAAATTTCATAGCGTCTTCAAATCCCCCCCCCAAAAAAATTGGGATAAAACCATTTTTCCCACTGTGCTGTAGTAAGTGGACCACTTATAGCTTTGGCCCCCTCTCGGCCCCCCCCAGCAATAAAAGTCTAACTCCGCCACTGGTCCAGAGCAGCACAGCGCTGCAGAGAGACAGAAAGCCACACGCAGTTTGGAGAGCAGAGACAAGTCACGCAGGTGAGGCAGGCAAGCTGACGTGACAGGAAACCATTATTTTAGAACATAAAAAAGGATTTAGTATTCTGTGACTAATTCTATTCTATTTTTATCTGGTCCAGGAACTCTTATCAGATTATTTTATCAGCGAAAGTCAGCGCGTTTTCCTCAATATTTTTTCTTCACTCAGTCCCACACTTTATTTATTTTATTTGTTTGTGGGTTTAAATTTTTTTCTTCACTCAGTCCCACACTTTATTTATTTTATTTGTTTGTGGGTTTAATTTTTTTCTTCACTCCTAATGTATTATAACGTATTTACTCATGGTAATATACAAATACATCACCTCACCAGATCCCGCCTCCACTTAATCAAAAGTCAAATTATAAGTGGATTTAATTGACACTGTTTTATAGTTAGCCACGAAACCTAACAAGATTACAGTTGAACTTGGTCTCAGAGTTACAGGAAACGGCGGCGGATAAATTATTTATTTATCCTAAAACCCCTTTCCCTCTGTTCCAAAAGCCCGTCGGCTTTTGGTTGGCTCGACCACTGCGTGTTTTTACTCTGGGATCTGGAGTCTTGGCTGGAAACTTATAATTCTACTTTTAATTGAGTCCAAAGACACTGAGTAAAATTTGCCTATAAATGTCCAATCACAGATTTCGTTTAAACAGGAATCTGCTTACCTTTTTTGTTGGGGTGACCGGTCAGTCAGTGTTCTGGACTCCTCTCATCCTTTCCTGTCCGCGCGTGCAACCAATCTCGGTAGGAACCTCCAATTGTTGACGTATGAAACTATCCGTCCCAGAATTCGTTTTTTGGTTCACTTTGGAACAGGAAGGAGAGATACACACACATGACAGACGCTCACTTAAAGTTCCAAACCAGTTTAATTAATCATAAGTTAAAAGTCACAGAATACATTATGCTATTCTTAAAAGTCATTACATTTGTTCAAAAGAGAGCCAGGGAGACAGTGGGGGGAGAATGGGTGGAAGAAAAGACATTTTATGTGTTTCAAGGAAGACCTCATACAACCTGATTAATCTGAATCCAAGTCCCTTCACCCCGGGGCCTTTCTGCGTTCTTTTCCTGGAGGAGGATACCCAAGTTTATATACTCCTGCAGGATATTTCCTGCCTTCCACCAATCCCAGAGACCCTCTTTGTCTCTCTCTGGTGGGGGCATTTTCCCTCCCCCTTAACTGATAGAGGAAATACCATTTGTTTTTTCAGCTGGCTGAACTCTTTTTTGGTAAAAGAGTGAAGGATAATATTCATTCATTCAACCTTTATTTATACAGGCTGACTTTACACAGTTCTACTTTTAATCTGATTGAAAACTACTTCACAACTATTATATAATTAATGCACAAGTGCTTTATGATCAAGGTATTAATTGTTTTACTACGTTTTATGCAACCATGTTCTCTGCGCCTTCAAGTGAACACAGTTTTCAGAGCTGGACACCTTTCTTCACTTGAGGCTGATGGGGGAAGTGTGGCTTACACCCAGAACAAAGAGACCAGTGTCTCCTTTCCAGTCATAAAATCTGTGAAGTCATAAAACTGACAAAAGGCACTGCCATAAACCTCTCAGAGACAAGAAAAGATCCACTTTCAAGCATTCCTTAAGTCCCAAAGCCTCACATGAGCACATGCTCACTATTCTGTCTCCTCTCAGGAAACCCTTACCATTCTATGAGAGAAATTTGATCATTTTGAACGCCGTGTGAAGACTCCTTCATAATAAAAGAAAACACAAAGATACATATATTTTCATTTCACAACAGGTGTTGCCTGCTTCTCAACTGATAAGAGGAGTTTTGTTTCAGAGACTGTTGCCTCTCCTCAACTACCAGAAGCTTCTATCTTAAAAACAGGAATTTTCCATTGCTTGTTTCAGCTTACAGAGTTGTGTTTTAAGAGGGAATGATAATATTCATTCATTCATTCAACCTTTATTTATACAGGCTAGCCTCAGCATAGTTCTATATGTTACACAGTTCTATATGTTAATCTGTTTGAAACTAATACACCACTATTAATACACAAGTGTTTTATAATCCAGGTATTTAACTGTTTTACAAATGTTTATGCAATCATGTCTTATTTTGTCTTTAAAGTAGCTTACACAACATTATAAATCTACACACTTTTAGATCCAAAAAATAAAACAGGTTCAGGGAATAGATGCACTTTGTCCCTGACCTGATCCACACAGGCCACCACACATAGATTAAGCTGTTCTGATCCCTCTCTGGCTAAGCAAACATGCAGAACCAGAGAGGCCAGGACAGACACAATGGTCATTTGAGTAGCATTAGGACAGAACTGTGTTCATGCTCACAATTCTCTGTTTAACCTGTACCTGTGTCTTTTTAATAAATCTTTATCATTCTACAGAAATGAAAACACGAAGACAAAAATAAAATTTATTTCACAACAGAATCTATGAGACTTACAGCTTCAGGGTGCAAGCTGTTCTTCATTAGAGTGTGAATTGACTTTAGGGTTAAACAAGCACGTTTTTCCAACCTGTCATGTCTACATCAGTTTCACCGCACGCTCAACTTTATAGCACAAAAAATCATCCATTAAACTCAGGTTTCATTTGCCCTTCATTCAAACAAAAACAATTTTGATTTTCAAAAAATGCCTTCAGAATGCTAATTAAAATTTCAAAGCTGATGACGTCAGATGATGTCTTTGATGTTGCCACTTCAAACACAGCAATTAATGTGACTCAGTGACGTCATCGCAATAGGTTATAAAAGCAACCCCCCACCAGCAAGCTGTCTCAGAAGTGATTTTCTTCAGTTGGTGAAGTTTGTTTCAAAATAAACAGGATTTATTTTACAGAAAGAATAAAATGGAGAGAAGACAGCACAGCATCTATTCAAGAGTTGATTACAGAGGATATTATCCTCTACAAACTGACAGCCGGGCGAAGGACGTAGAGAGACCACAAGCAGCTGGCCCACGTTTCACAAACAAACTGCGAGAAAACAGGGGCATACAGCGAACGCGAAACGCTTTTGATAACCGCGAGAAAGAAGAACTGCTGACTTTTGCCGCAAATGCAAAACAGCAAGAAGCGACCGCTTTACGTCGAAAGAATGACGCTATTGCTATTGTAAAATACAATCAGGAGCAAGAAAAAAAACTGGCTGATTTAAAAAATGAAATCATGAGCCAGGAAAAAGCAAGGCGGCTTCGAGAAGAAAAAATAATGAAACGTCAAGGTTTAAATCAACAAGGGCGACATACAGAAGAGGCCGTAAAAACAATTTATGAGAGTGATTTCGGCAAAACAGCCAGACCACGTCATACAGACGAACTTCACAAAGACAGGGGCATACAGCGAACGCGAAACACTTTCAATAACCGCGAGAAAAAAGGATTGCTGACATTTGCCACAAATATAAAACAGCAAGAAGCGGCCGCTTTACGTCGAAAGAATGACGCTATTGCTATTGTAAAATACAATCAGGAGCAAGAAAAAAAACTGGCTGATTTAAAAAATGAAATCACGAGCCAGGAAAAAGCAAGGCGGCTTCGAGAAGAAAGAATAATGAAACGTCAAGATTTAAATCAACAAGGGCGACATACAGAAGAGGCCGTAAAAACAACATATGAGAGAGATTTCGGCAAAACAGCCAGACCAAGTCGTACAGACGAACTTCACAAAGACAGGGGCATACAGCGAACGCAAAACGCTTTCAATAACCGCGAGAAAAAAGGATTGCTGACATTTGCCACAAATATAAAACAGCAAGAAGCGGCCGCTTTACGTCGAAAGAATGACGCTATCGCTATTGTAAAATACAATCAGGAGCAAGAAAAAAAACTGGCTGATTTAAAAACTGAAATCACGAGCCAGGAAAAAGCAAGGCGGCTTCGAGAAGAAAGAATAATTACCGGTACACGTCAAAATTTAAATCCACAAGGGAGACATATGTGTGATAAGCAAAGTCGCCAGAGGGATTTATGCAAAATGTCAAAAAAAATGACAGAAGAGGCTGCAAAAACAACTGATGCGCTGAATAAAATAAGAAAAGACAGTGAGGAACAAGTGTCCAGACATCTGCAATATGTCTGCGATATGCACCAACAGACACGTAGATCTTTGAGGCCAATTCCACCTACAAGTGGTGATAGATCGAACAGCCGGTCCATCAATAGCTGCAGGCTCCCACCAATAGACGTACGTAAAATCCGAGTCGAAGAACGGGTTTTTTCAGTCACAACGCTGAAAAAAAAACCACTTCTTCGTACTGACGTAATGCAAAGCTAAGGGCTCGAAAAACTCGCAAAAACTGTCGGTAAAAACAGCGCGCGGCTCCAATGTGTCTCTGTCCATCCTGTAAACATTTCAATGCCTAAAAAAAACCCAAAAAATACATGAAAAAATTTCTATGCAGTCTTACCTCACTGTATGTGTGGGTTTACTCTGGGAACTCCAGTTTCTTCCCACAGACAAAAAAAAATCTGTGTTGTGTATGCATCTTTGATGTTTTTATGTTCTTATTTGTGCATTGGAATGTTGGTAC
Source organism: Garcialebias charrua (assembly GCA_038048925.1). Lineage (NCBI taxonomy): Eukaryota > Metazoa > Chordata > Actinopteri > Cyprinodontiformes > Rivulidae > Garcialebias > Garcialebias charrua. The sequence goes on from JBBPBX010073877.1 coordinate 10,063, forward strand.
TGACATAACGCTAAGCTAGTTGTTCGAAAAACTCCGAAAATTGTCAGTAAAAACAGTGTGGGTTTACTCTGGGAACTCCAGTTTCTTCCCACAGACAAAAAAAAAATACATTTTCTGTGTTGCATATGCATCTTTGATGTTTTTTGTTCTTATTTGTGCATTGGAATGTTGGTACTGACATAACGCTAAGCTAGTTGTTCGAAAAACTCAGGAAACTGTCAGTAAAAACAGTGTGGGTTTACTCTGGGAACTCCAGTTTCTTCCCACAGACAAAAAAAAAAAAAAATTCTGTGTTGCGTATGCATCTTTGATGGTTTTTTTGTTCTTGTTTGTGCATTGGAATGTTGGTACTGACATAACGCTAAGCTAGTTGTTCGAAAAACTCCTGAAAACTCAGTAAAAACAGTGTGGGTTTACTCTGGGAACTCCAGTTTCTTCCTACAGACCAAAAAAAAAAAATAAAAAAATTCTGTGTTGCGTATGCATCTTTGATGCTTTTTTGTTCTTATTTGTGCATTGGAATGTTGGTACTGACATAACGCTAAGCTAGTTGCTCGAAAAACTCGTGACACACTGTCAGTAAAAACAGTGTGGGTTTACTCTGGGAACTCCAGTTTCTTCCTTTTTCGGTGTTGCGTATGCATCTTTGATGTTTTTTTGTTCTTATTTGTGCATTGGAATGTTGGTACTGACATAACGCTAAGCTAGTTGCTCGAAAAACTCGTGACAACTGTCAGTAAAAACAGTGTGGGTTTACTCTAGGAACTCCAGTTTCTTCCCACAGACAAAAACAAAACAAAAAAATTTCGGTGTTGAGTATGCATCTTTGATGTTTTTTTGTTCTTATTTGTGCATTGGAATGTTGGTACTGACATAACGCTAAGCTAGTTGCTCGAAAAACTTGTGACAACTGTCAGTAAAAACAGTGTGGGTTTACTCTGGGAACTCCAGTTTCTTCTCGCAGACAAAATACAAAACAAAACAAAAAAAAAGTTTTTCGATGTTGTGCATGCATCTTTGATTTTTTTTGTTCTTATTTGTGCATTGGAACGTTGGTACTCACATAACGCTAAGCTAGTTTCTCGAAAAACTCGCGAAAACTGTCAGTAAAAACAGTGTGGGTTTACTCTAGGAACTCCAGTTTCTTCCCACAGACAAAAAACAAAACAATAAAAAACATTTTTCGGTGTTGCGTATGCATCTTTGATTTTTTTTTGTTCTTATTTGTGCATTGGAAGGTTGGTACTGACAACGCTAAGCTAGTTGTTCGAAAAACTCAGGAAACTGTCAGTAAAAACAGTGTGGGTTTACTCTGGGAACTCCAGTTTCTTCCCACAGACAAAAAAAAAACTGTGTTACGTATGCATCTTTGATGGTTTTTTTGTTCTTGTTTGTGCATTGGAATGTTGGTACTGACATAACGCTAAGCTAGTTGTTCGAAAAACTCCCGAAAACTCAGTAAAAACAGTGTGGGTTTACTCTGGGAACTCCAGTTTCTTCCTACAGACCAAAATAAATAAATAAATAAATAAAATTTCTGTGTTGCGTATGCATCTTTGATGCTTTTTTGTTCTTATTTGTGCATTGGAATGTTGGTACTGACATAACGCTAAGCTAGTTGCTCGAATAACTCGTGACACCTGTCAGTAAAAACAGTGTGGGTTTACTCTGGGAACTCCAGTTTCTTCCCACAGACAAAAAAAAAAAACGTTTTTCGGTGTTGCGTATGCATCTTTGATGTTTTTTTGTTCTTATTTGTGCATTGGAATGTTGGTACTGACATAACGCTAAGCTAGTTGCTCGAAAAACTTGTGACAACTGTCAGTAAAAACAGTGTGGGTCTAGGATTTCCAGTTTCTTCCCACAGACAAAAAAAAATGTTTTTCGGTGTTGTGTATGCATCTTTGATGTTTTTTTGTTCTTATTTGTGCATTGGAATGTTGGTACTGACATAACGCTAAGCTAGTTGCTCGAAAAACTTGTGACAACTGTCAGTAAAAACAGTGTGGGTTTACTCTGGGAACTCCAGTTTCTTCTCGCAGACAAAATACAAAACAAAACAAAAAAAACGTTTTTCGATGTTGTGTATGCATCTTTGATTTTTTTTTTGTTCTTATTTGTGCATTGGAATGTTGGTACTGACATAACGCTAAGCTAGTTGCTCGAAAAACTCGCGAAAACTGTCAGTAAAAACAGTGTGGGTTTACTCTAGGAACTCCAGTTTCTTCCCACAGACAAAAAACAAAACAATAAAAAACATTTTTCGGTGTTGTGTATGCATCTTTGATTTTTTTTTGTTCTTATTTGTGCATTGGAATTTTGGTACTGACATAACGCTAAGCTAGTTGCTCGAAAAACTCGCAAAAACTGTCAGTAAAAACAGTGTGGGTTTACTCTGGGAACTCCAGTTTCTTCCCACAGACAATTTTTTTTTTCCCGGTGTTGTGTATGCATCTTTGATGTTTTTTTGTTCTTATTCGTGCATTGGAATGTTGGTACTGACATAACGCTAAGCTAGTTGCTCAAAAAACTCGCGAAAACTGTCAGTAAAAACAGTGTGGGTTTACTCTGGGAACTCCAGTTTCTTCCCACAGACAATAACAAAACAAACAAACAAACAAAAAAAATGTCGGTGTTGTGTATGCATCTTTGATGTTTTTTTTGTTCTTATTTGTGCATTGGAATGTTGGTACTTACATAACGCTAAGCTAGTTGCTCGAAAAATTCGCGAAAACTGTCAGTAAAAACAGTGTGGGTTTACTCTAGGAACTCCAGTTTCCTCCCACAGACAAAAAATAATAATTAAAAACAAATAAATAAACAAACAAAAAACTTAAAAGGCTAATTCATTGGTTTAATTTGAAAATCTAATCCTACCAATTCTTTCAGGTTCAAGAGCTTCGTGCCAACATTCTGATTAATCTACAAACCAACTCCAGACTCCTTCTGGCCACCTCATTGGGATTTCTAGATGGACCAAGGTGATGAATCGGGTTGAAGCCACAAAGCACAGAAAGTGCTTGTCACATATGTACCAAAAACAAAGCTGGCTTTGCAACTCTGTGACATGGTACAGTGATAACAGAAAGTCTGTGCAACTACCCGTTTGTCAACTTACAAACACACTCATTACAAACACTAGCAGCCACAGATAATTATTTCCCTGTACAGTACAAGAAAACACACCACACTTAAAAAAAAAGGAAAGCATTTAATTTAATAACAAGTTCCATATTATCTTAACACAAAAAACGCTAGAAAAGAGCCATTATTGTGTTTCTTATTGTTAAGATATTGTATATTATTGTAGTATTGACATTATATATTATTGTAGTATTGACAAGAAAGGAACAGCAAAAGAGCCATTTTTTGTGTTGGTCAGTGTTAAGATAGTATTTCATATTATCATTATCTTACCAAAAAGGACCAGAAAAAGAGCTCTTTTTAATGTCTGTTAGTGTTAAGATATTAATTTATCTTAACACAAAAAAGGACCAAAAAAGAGCAATTTTTGTGTTTTTTATTGTTAAGATCATATAATCTAAACACAAGAAAGAACCAGAAAAGAGTCATTTTTGTGTTTGTTAGTGTTAAGATAATATTTCGTATTATTTTATCCAGACCCCCTTCTTCCATTTTGCGTCACGGGGGTCGCCGGTGCCCATGTCCAACAATCACTGTGCAAGGGGCGGGGTACTCCCTGGACAGGTTGCAAGTCCATCACCCATTTGCACTGCTCCTATAGCCCCAACTCTGCTCAGCCCTACACAGCCGTGCTCAGCCTGGATTTGCACCTGCACTTTAGGACCGATTCTGGAGGCGTGTCCAGAATCCAAAGTCCTGCTAATGGGAGTTTTGTGATGAGTTAAACTCAAAGCAGTCTGCTCCTCAGATAAATAATGTTAAATTATTATTTTTATATATGAATATTTCTGTTCAGTGCCCTGAGACGACTTCTTTTGTGGCTCAGTGCTATATAAATAAACTGAACTGAATTAAACCTGATGAACCAGATTCTGCAAAAACATCTACAGTATATCCGCTCATTCTCAATCAGTTCATCTGGACAGTTTCTTTTTAGCAGAAACGTTTCACCCTCACTCCAGAGGGCTTCCTCAGTCAGAGTAGTCCAAAGCACACTGAAGTTAACCCACCAAGTAAGCAACTTATGTGGACCAACCAGTTTGCTGTAGCCAAGATGGTTTCTGGGGGCGTGTCCCTCGTCGACTCCTCCCAGGCAGGCAGACATGTCCAAAGTGGTTCAAGACAAGAAAGTTAATTCTCAATAGTCCAGGTATCAAATCCGCTCATTCTCAATCAGTTCATCTGGACAGTTTCTTTTTAGCAGAAACGTTTCACCCTCACTCCAGAGGGCTTCCTCAGTCAGAGTAGTCCAAAGCACACTGAAGTTAACCCACCAAGTAAGCAACTTATGTGGACCAACCAGTTTGCTGTAGCCAAGATGGTTTCTGGGGGCGTGTCCCTCGTCGACTCCTCCCAGGCAGGCAGACATGTCCAAAGTGGTTCAAGACAAGAAAGTTAATTCTCAATAGTCCAGGTATCAAATCCGCTCATTCTCAATCAGTTCATCTGGACAGTTTCTTTTTAGCAGAAACGTTTCACCCTCACTCCAGAGGGCTTCCTCAGTCAGAGTAGTCCAAAGCACACTGAAGTTAACCCACCAAGTAAGCAACTTATGTGGACCAACCAGTTTGCTGTAGCCAAGATGGTTTCTGGGGGCGTGTCCCTCGTCGACTCCTCCCAGGCAGGCAGACATGTCCAAAGTGGTTCAAGACAAGAAAGTTAATGAAGCCCTCTGGAGTGAGGGTGAAACGTTTCTGCTAAAAAGAAACTGTCCAGATGAACTGATTGAGAATGAGCGGATTTGATACCTGGACTATTGAGAATTAACTTTCTTGTCTTGAACCACTTTGGACATGTCTGCCTGCCTGGGAGGAGTCGACGAGGGACACGCCCCCAGAAACCATCTTGGCTACAGCAAACTGGTTGGTCCACATAAGTTGCTTACTTGGTGGGTTAACTTCAGTGTGCTTTGGACTACTCTGACTGAGGAAGCCCTCTGGAGTGAGGGTGAAACGTTTCTGCTAAAAAGAAACTGTCCAGATGAACTGATTGAGAATGAGCGGATTTGATACCTGGACTATTGAGAATTAACTTTCTTGTCTTGAACCACTTTGGACATGTCTGCCTGCCTGGGAGGAGTCGACGAGGGACACGCCCCCAGAAACCATCTTGGCTACAGCAAACTGGTTGGTCCACATAAGTTGCTTACTTGGTGGGTTAACTTCAGTGTGCTTTGGACTACTCTGACTGAGGAAGCCCTCTGGAGTGAGGGTGAAACGTTTCTGCTAAAAAGAAACTGTCCAGATGAACTGATTGAGAATGAGCGGATTTGATACCTGGACTATTGAGAATTAACTTTCTTGTCTTGAACCACTTTGGACATGTCTGCCTGCCTGGGAGGAGTCGACGAGGGACACGCCCCCAGAAACCATCTTGGCTACAGCAAACTGGTTGGTCCACATAAGTTGCTTACTTGGTGGGTTAACTTCAGTGTGCTTTGGACTACTCTGACTGAGGAAGCCCTCTGGAGTGAGGGTGAAACGTTTCTGCTAAAAAGAAACTGTCCAGATGAACTGATTGAGAATGAGCGGATTTGATACCTGGACTATTGAGAATTAACTTTCTTATCTACAGTATACTGTATTCTCTATACTGTATAGAATTTTAAATATAGACATCCTGATGCATGCTCAATAATCCAGGTGGAAACATCTAAAATGTGAAGTCTGGTCCTCTGAACATTCAAAAAACCAAACAAAATGTAGAAACTTTTCTTCTTTTATGCAAAAGACTTCTTCAGTCTGAGGAGCTGTATTCAGCTCAGTCTTATAAATAAAAAGCTATTTATCTTTCCATGGCGCGGTGCCCATAGTTGGGGCTGAGTAGAGGCAGTGCAAATGGGGCAAGATGTCCTCACTAAGCAGCGTGAAAATCAAAAGCAGCCCAAATAAAGCGTCTTCATGAAAGTTTTAGTTTGGAGCTCGACTGGGAACAAACTTGAGGAAACAAGAAGCTTAATCTGAGTTTCTGAAACCAAAAATAAAGCGTCTTTAATCTCTGTTCCTTCAGCTCTGGGGTGTCTCATTTTTGCTGCTTTTCACAGCAGACATCTGTAGGTAGGAGCTAAAAAAGTTTAGCTGCTACCTACAGATGTAGGTAGGAGTTACAGCAAAGCAGGAGAGGAAAAAATGTAATATTTTAATGAAAAGTTAGATGGGGAATAATATGGATCTCTACTGAATGTGTTAAATTTTACATAAATTCTGACAAGGAGATTATGATTTAAATATGAGTCTGACGTGTTTATTGTCTGAAAGTTCATGAAGCATTCACACTATCGCGACCCATTTTTCTTCAGTAGCTACGTTTTTCAACATGTTTCTCGTTCTACAATTTTTCAGCTGTTTCAAAAAAATTAGGGATGGGGCCGATCCGGTATCGGCCTCCGATACCAGCATAATTTACGTATCGGATTTTCGATCCAACCTGCCGATATTTTCCGATCCATGATGCATGTTGGCTTCAAGCTATGGAATGGATTTCCTGAACGGAGGTACCCAGAGTAACAAGACCCACTTCACATTCAGGAAATCCATTTCATAGTTTGCAGCCAGCTACTGCGTGAGGACTGAGTGAGTAGCACTGTAGCTAACAGCTAGCCAACATTTCAACATGTCCGCTGTGTGGAAGTATTTTACACTAAACATCGTAAGACAGCAACGTTCAATGTCTGCAGAGCCATTGCTGGGTTGCAATCACGTGACCCGGAAGTGGCGCGAAATTCAGATGCGGGGCAGGAAGTGATTTTCCCCAGTTCAAAACACAGCAGAATGGATTACAGCAAGTATGCCAAAGCCCTAAATAAACTGGCGAGGACGAGTTTTGGGTTAACCATTTAGGATCAAAAGAAGCTTTAAATGGTTGTCGACTTGTTTCTGCCCGGGTGAGTAGTGAGATGTATTATTTATTTAGTAATTAGCCTATGCTAACTACGCTATCGCTAATGCTAACAACAAGTTTAGTTAGCCCCCTGTTATTTCTATGTGCGTGGATCTACTTAAAAATAATATATTTAGCTTCTGTAAAGCCAAATTCGTGCTGGAGTTGTATGTGTTAACGTTGAGTCATATGCATTTCTACACTGTAGGTCAGAGATCTACAGTAACTCCATTAAAAAGGTAAGTTAATGTACTGAAAATATTATGATTTTTTTTGTTTTGATAATACAGTATCATCAAGGTGATCGTATCTTCTTTGTAACTTCAGATACTAGCTGGTTAAACTCAAGGTGGCCATACATGGGAGCCTCACCAGATGGAGTCGTTTCATGTGACTGTCATGGAGCCAGGGTGTGTGAAATCAAGGTAAAATTTATTTCTCAAAAGGTTTGGACTACTGCACTGCAGACTTAGCTTTTTTAGATTTTTCTACCTGGATTATTGAGCATGCATTAGGGTACTGCACTGCAGACTTTGCGCACCTCACAGTATGAATGTTACAACTATAATTTTTTACTCAAATCTTTGTTGTTTGCATATTTCACAGCATGTAGCCGTAGTTTTGGGGATG
>JBBPBX010073878.1:0-17715 GCA_038048925.1 Garcialebias charrua
AGTTGGTAGAGCTGCCGCTTCTCAGGGAGCAGGTCACCTCGGTTCAAACCCTGGACTGATACCTTTCTGGGTGGAGTTTGCATTTTCTCTCTGCTCTGTGGGTTTTCTCCGGGTACTCCAGTTTCTTCCCACAGACGAAAAACGTATGTTAGGCTGATTGGTAACTCTAAATTTTCTCTAGGTGTGAGTGAGAGAGTGAATGGTTGTTTGTCTCGTTTGTCTCTATGTGTCCCTGTTATGGACTGGAGACATGTCAAGGGTGTCCCCCGCTTCTCACACAATGATGGCTGGCCATGGGCACCAGTGATCACCACAACCCAAAAAGTAAGAAGTGGTAATAGATTTTATAATAGATAATGGATAGATGGATGAAAATAAACTTTTTTTTAAACAGGATGTTATAATTTTCAGAGATACTAAAAACTGTAGGTGACATGCATCTGAAGAAGAAAATCACACTAAAACAGCACACTGTTAAACCTCTTGAGAAAAAAAAGTGGAAAAAAAGGCGCAAGTTTATTGGGGGGAAATGTTTCCGTGCACAATGGATGTCTGGATAGATTATGTACAGCCGTTTCTGAGTGACATGCATTCAGAAATCAGAATAGACCTGCTACCAGTGACGTGCGGTCAGGGGTGGCAAGTGAGGCCACGCCTCCCCTGTCATCATGGAAAGAAAAAAAAATTAATTGAAAAAAATAAATGTAATTATTGTCTTTATCCTTTGATTTGTACTATAAACTTATTTTACTAAAACCTAAACCAGTTTTAAGTTGATTTTTATTCAAAATCGCCGATTTTTCTTATGCGTTCAAACACTGAGTGAGATGAGACGTGCAGACCTGCGCAGAGAGGCACCGGCTCCTTCACTTCAGATTGCGCAATCACTCGGGTGACGTGCTGCAGGCAGCTGCAGCAGCGATTTGGGAAGGCAGGAAAATTCCTGCCTCTTATGTCGCTATTAAAATGTCCAAATACTTTTGCTATATAAACTACATTTCTATAGTTTAGCTGGTGAATATAATGTCTCGTGTTTTTGTCTAAAACTGTATCTGTGCGCTGAACGATCTCATAAAACGGCTGTGAAGGTGTCAGGTTACATCCACACACACACACAGGCAGGCGAGCCTCTGGAGGCGGGGCTACTGAGCTCAGGGTTCTGTTTCAGCCTGCGCTGCAGGAGGGAAAGTGACAGCGCAAACAGAGCAAAAAGAGTAACTTTTCACAATCTACAAATATCTAGAACATTAAACACTTAACTAAAAGTTTTAGTATTTTGTTAACAATTTAGTTTTGATCATTTTTAAACATAAGCACAGAGTTTACATTTTTAACATGATTTCCCAAAACATTCCACAATTCAACTCCCTGTATTGAAATAAACCGTCCCTTCAAACTAGTCCTATACTTTGGCTTTGCAAAAATGTCAGTTCCCTTTAGACTAGCAGCTTTCTCTCTTAACAAAATACATTTGGACATTTGAGGGTTCTATTAACAAAATATTATAGTCCACCAAATCATAAAACTTCAGTACTTTGAGTTGTTTAAATTATATATTATATGACATTAAGGCTTTCTTGTAATAATTCTCACAGCTCTTTTCTGTAAAATAAAAATAGATTTTGTTATAGTTTAATTTAATTTATAAGTAAAAGTAACACTAAAATATTTTTTTCTCCAAATTAAATGTGCTTTTTTGTGTGCTACAGTTTGTATGTGTAAAGATTGCTGATATGAGATTTTAAACACAACCCGTTAACTGCTGCCAATCAAATGGTGAATAAACTACTCTGTAGGATTCATGTATTATAAAAGAAGAAAATAACGCTATCCAAAGTATCCAAAGCGCTGAAGAAGCTATGGCAGACAGAAGCCAAAATGTGGAGAACATTTTTTGTCTGTTTTTATTATACATATGAAAAAAAAAACTGCACAGTGCCTCACCAGCCATGAACCTCACCGCACGTCACTGCCTGCTACCACAGGTCCTGAATTATTATTTATTCCTTCTGTTATTTTAGAGATGAGAAGGTAAGTTCTCTTCTCCTCCTCTGGCTAAATTTCCTCCAAAGAAACCTGCCATTGCAGCACGGCTGCAAACTCCAGCTGACTTTTGGACGAACCTAAAGCCCCCAGTAGAGCTCAGCGTACATGCAGTACGCCTCTGTACGACGTACGTACGCAGAGGCACAAGCGTAGCCCCGCAGGGCACGAACGCGCAAAGCTCTTTTTTTACGACGGCGTACGCGATGCGCTTTGTCTCACAATAAACTGGCCGTGGCCGGACTGTTTTGTATGTTACACAAATGAATTAAATTCCTCTTCTTCATCGCTGATCGGGCCTTTTCTTTTGTTTTTTTGCCTAAAGTCAAGTAATCGCTTCATCCTCCGTTCACTCCATAACTGAAATGAACAAATTCATGTCCTACCTGGCTGCGCAAGGTTTTAAATATTTCCTGGTGGGCTGCTGGAATAGCGCTCCCTGTTTTTATTTTTATTTTTTAGAAGTTTTTATTAACATATAAAGTGATAGAAAGACCGCAGCGGCAGCAGCCGAGCGACCGCAGCTTGGGTGCAGCTGCCAGCTGCTTGGCCCACTCGAGCTGTCAATCATTTCAGTAGGTGTGTCAGCAAGTAACCAATCAGCGACCTCAGTTTGTCCCCTCTGCACGCAGCGGCTCAAATTACAACAAGAATTTGGAGCGAAAACGCGAGCATTTAACATGAGAATGAAAGCAGAGCTGTGCCAGTGAACGCGTGCGCACAGAATGCGCGCGTAGAGTGGCATACAGCCAGGACTCTGAGCTTTGCCGGAGCCTTTAGGAGAACCTCAACATCTTCATTTCTGCCACTTCCAGTTCTGTCTCCTTTCTTTTTGTCAATGCCACTGGCTCCAGACCAGCTCGTTTCACAACTTTTTCTTTTGACCCTCCAGCTTTACACCAAAAACTACTGTTTGCTAACACTTAGCATGATCAATATGGCTACAAGTCGTGGGATTAGCTTACTTACCATCTTTGTTTGACATCGGATGACCATAATCTTCAGTAATAAATCCACAACGTCAAATATTATTCCTCGGTATGCAATGAAATATGCAGTATAAAGCTTGGGAAAGCTCTAGAGGACATGGAGTTTGTTTGTAGCTACTTAGCTTCTTTGAACGTCAGCGCCAAAACTCCAGAAGACACTGATTGGCTGGAATGAAAGTTTGCCTGTGATTTCATTGGTTGAATTTTTTTTACATCTTCATAAACTTCCATTGTCGCTACACAAATTGCGTGACTCTGTTTTGACCAGGGGGTGAGGATCCTTCCTCCACTCTGCACGCAAATCATGCACTGCACACAGACAGGTAGAGAGTTGCACTCGGACTGACAGTTCATTATGAAGAGGGAGAGAAGTAGATATTTTGTTTGGGCAGTTGTACAGTTGCCCTAACTGCACAGAATAGATTTTCTTTTTTTTTTTTTTTTTCCATTTATAGATGGCCTCCCTTCACACCTTATAGCCATCCTCTCACTCCAATATTTTTTTTTTTTTTTATTTTTTTTTTTTATTTTTTTTTTTTTTTTATTTTTTTTTTTTTTTAATAGAGAAAGAAAGAAAAGAGAAAGTGAGACAACAAAACAAAACAAAACAACAAAACAACAATTGTCCACAGAAAGAGCACAAGGCAAACACACCAAACCTCCGTCCACAATCCTGCAAAGCACATGACAGAACACAACAACGAAACATACAAGCATAAAGACTGATAATATTCATGACCTTGCAAATATTTCTATAAATACACATACCCATACCTACAAATATATATACAATATACATACATATATATTTATATTCATTTATATACCCATCTACATACATCTACTATACATCCCTGCATCCATTTGTGTGTGGTTGTGAGCATGCATAAGTGAATGAGGTTCCTCCAATAGAACATTTAGTAGCGACTGTGAAGCATCAGAGACCCGTCCCCCCAAAGCCCGAGACAGACGAAGGGGCGATCAAAGCCCAAGACCCCAGGAAGGACCCCGAGCCCAGAGTCCCCAGGACCACCCGAACAGGACGAGCCACTCGTCCACTCCCCAGATCCGACCAAGTGGAAGAACCGGACGAACCCCACCAGGGACCACACACAATGACCCCCCGGGGTCAACAGCGACAATACACAGGCCCCCGCCGGAGCCCGCTGCACCGACGTAGCCCCAGGGCCGGTCACCGAGGCTCGGGCACCGGGGACGCCCATCCCTCAGGTCCAGACCTGACAGGACCAGAGGACCCGAGCCCCACCAGGCAGCCACCAGGCCGAGCTGACAAACGCCCAAGCGCCCAGCCCCAGATAGTGAGGGCCCCAAGCACGCCCGTAGGCAGAGGAACACCCACCAGGGGGCCACGTGGCAGGAGCGCGACACTGGGTAGCCTCAGAAGTATCAGAGAGGGGGCAGTCCAAGTCCCAGCCTGACACTTAAACATTCATACACAGACACACTCATTCAGACCCACCCTCATCCTCACCCTCAGTCACAGAAAGACAAACAATAACGACACGCTCCATTCATAATCCCGATGCACACTCTATACCCCCTAGGTCCAAGACATGTACCTGCTCCCTACATGGGGCAGCCCACATCCAAACCCAGGAGGTAGACCCATTCATTCTGGGGTGGAGAGCAGCAGACGTCCAAGATCCGGCCCACCCCGCGCCCTGCCGACAGGACAGGACAGGACACCCGAGCCCAAGCAGCCCCAGAGGGAGCGCACCGCCAGCCCCGCCCACGGCGAACCCGCAGGCCCCGAACCCCCCCACACCCCAGCACAACCCCTGACGGCCCACCCCCAGAATGTCCGCAAGGCAACCAGGGGGGTAAGAGAAAAATAAATAAATAATATATAAATAAATACATAATAAATAAAATTGAAATTAACAAATCAAGACCCCGACACACACACCCCCGTCCCCAAATGTACTGTTGGTGAGTGTTGTTGTAAAGTGTATTTAAAAAGGAAAGAGAAGGAGCAAAGGCTGGCATTATACCAGTTTCCCCTCCACTCCAACTCTAACCCAGGCCCTAATTGTCTAGATGCATAATGTTGAGTGAGCATAGGCATGGGGGCGAGATTGATGTCATCCCGCCACCCATAGCCATAGTGCTCACTCCATTCCCTATATGTGACTTTTATGAAGATGTTTATGAATGAATGTCTAAAGTGTATATAAAATTGAGTCCCAGGTGCTCTTAACAACAGAGATGTAAAACCATTGCAGCACACCCGAGACCCAAATTCCCTACATGTATTAATTTAAGATGAAGAGGGCGGAGGTGCGTGTTGAGGGATGGGGAGAAAAATAACTGCAGGAACAGTGCTCCCACAGCGAGTCAGCTCCCCCGCTGACCCTGCTTACCCCCCAGCTCGCCAAGGTCCACCCAAGGAGCGAGGTAAAGGAAACACCTCTCCGACCGCCAGGACATTGAGCCAAGACCAGAGAGGGACACGGCCCCGAGGGCCGCCAACAGCAGAACCAACAGCCCACACCCGCCAGGGCCGCCACGACCCCTGCGAACCGCAGTCAGCCCGCCGTCCAAGAGGACACAAAATCCCACATGGACGACACGGCCAAGAGCGCCCGCCCAACCGTCGACAGAGCCAGGAAGCATCAAGAACAGGCCCCAACCGGGGCCCGCACACCGGCCAAGTATAGTCCAAGACCATCATCCAGGACATCCACTTAATCCCCACCCCAGAAGAAATACTATACCCACCCTTCATATTAACAACTTTCAAAACACATAACACATTAGACACCCAGGCTGGGTTTGCCCGCTCCCTCCCATTGGCCACCAGTCACGCCCCCAGACACCCACCCCCCAGCATATGAACCCCAACCCACCAGCGAGCCGAGAGCCCCCGGCCAGAGCTGGGCACCAGAGCGCCAGCCAGCCCATAGCCCGGCGACCCGCCGGCTAGAGCCCAAGACCCCCGACCCCCACCAGGCCCAAGCCCGGGGACGACGCGCCCCCAGAGTCCCAAGCCCCCGGCACCCACCCCGAAACCACCCCAGCACAGCCGGGTCACCGACCGGCGACCCATGACCGCCGCCACCGACCACCCGAGGGCCCGCATGCCGCCCCCAGTAGATGTCCCCCAGAACCCCCCCCGGTCCTCCCCAGGTCGAAGACGAGGTCCTCCCCGCCCAAGCAGCCCTAACCCCCCGGCGCCCCAAACCCCAACCTCCCCCCCCTCCAGTCCCAATGCCCCACAAGGCCACATCCCAGACCCCCCACCCTCACTACGTAACGGAGCCGATCAAAGAATGCCAAATAGGTTGATCCAATGTGTCGGCAGATGCTGTTTCAAGACTAATATGATCTAACAGAAGATTTTTATACTGATTAACGCTAAGATTATTTTTATTTTTCCAATTTACGAGTATGGTTTTCTTTGCGATGCATAAGGCAGTGAAAAGCATATAGGATGTATTTTTTTCTAGTATAACATCTTCAAAGATACCCAATAAGCAAACAGATGGAGAGAGTGGGATATTAATTTTCAAACATTTAGACAAGTCTTCACATACCTGTACCCAGAACCTCTGAACGGATGGACAGAACCAGAGCGCGTGAATATAATCATCAGGTGTATTACTTATGCACTGTGAGCACTTGTTAGATGGTATAAAGCCCATCTTAAACATTCGCTCCCCTGTATAATGTACTCTATAGAGAACCTTATATTGTATTAATTGTAAATTGGAGATTCTAGTCAATTTAAAAGTATTTGAACATACTTGAGACCAAATTTTTTGTTCAAAGTTGATTGATAAATCTGACTCCCATTTTTCAACAGGTAGTGCTATCGAGTCATCGATTCTAGACAATTTTTTGTATATTTTAGATAATAATTTGGGTGGTTGAAAATTAATAAACTCTAACACACATGTTGGTGTTTCCAACAATGTTTTATTAAGCTTAAATTTCTTTTTTACAATTGACTTAATTTGTTGGTATTGTAGGAAATATTTATTATCAATGTCATATTGTATTATTAATTTATTAAATGGAATAAAGTCTATACCCTCAAATATGTGTTCCAGACATTCAATACCTTTCATTCTCCAACCTGGGAAATTTAACATATTATTTTCTTGTTGAATGTCAGGATTGTTCCAGAGAGGTGTATGTCTACATGGGAGTAGTGAAGACTTTGTCATTTTCAGATACTCCCACCATGCTGTCAGAGATGAGCTAATATTGATGCTCTTAAAGCAGACATGTCTTTTTAAATCTGTACTGATAAATGGTAGATCTGAAATCCTAATATTATTACATAAAGTTTGTTCTATATCTATCCAAGTTTCATCTAGTGCATTCGGTTTTAACCACTTTGATATATATTGTAACCTGTTTGCTAAATAGTAGTAATAAAAGTTTGGAAGTTCTAATCCTCCGGTATCTTTAGATTTTTGTAATGTTTTTAAACTAATACGCGGAGTTTTATTGTTCCAAAGGAATTTAGATATAGAAGAGTCCAGGGACTTAAACCATTCATTTGAAGGTTTATTTGGAATCATTGAGAATAAATAATTTATTCTCGGCAGCACCATCATTTTTACTGAGGCAACTCTTCCCATAAGTGATATGGGTAGAGATCTCCATCTAGTAAGATCGTCTTCAATTTTCTTTAATAGTGGGATATGATTTAATTTTATTAAATCCTCCAATTTAGGAGAGATATTAACACCTAAATATTTAATATTACCTGATTGTAGTCTTTCATTAAGAGAATTATTAAACACACAATTTATCGGAAGCACTGTAGATTTTGTCCAGTTTATAGAATAATCAGAAACTTTTGAAAATGAGTTGATTAACTTGATAACATTAGATATTGAGTTTCCTGAGTTCTCAAGAAAAAGCAAAACATCATCAGCATAAAGACTAATTTTATGTTCTATGTTTCTACCCTTTATGCCTTTAATATCAACACTTTGCCTTATTGCTGCTGCTAAAGGTTCAATAAAAATAGCAAATAATGCTGGTGAAAGTGGACAACCTTGCCTGGTGCCCCTCTGTAAACAGAAGCTTGAAGATAATTGATTATTTGTCCTGACACACGCTGTTGGTGAACTATATAATATTTTTAACCAGTTAATGAAGTAATCCCCAAAACCAAATTTATTTAAGGTAGCAAATAAAAAATTCCAATTTACTCTATCGAAAGCTTTTTCAGCATCTAAAGAAAAAATAGCTGTTTCAATATTTTTAAAATACGAATACTCTATTACATTATATAATCTTCGTGTATTTGTGTCTGAGTGTCTTCCTTTTATGAATCCGGTTTGGTCTGGATGTATAATAACAGGAGTTATCTTCTCTAGTCTTTTAGATAAGACTTTACAAATTATTTTAACATCAACATTAATGAGAGAGATTGGACGATAACTCGTAGGTAATACTGGGTCTTTGCCTGGCTTTAATAAGAGACTAATGTTGGCTGAATTCATATGTGTTGGTAGCCTGCCATTTTCTTCTGACTCAAGTAGCACTCTATAAAATATCGGTTCCAGTATATCCCAGAACTTTTTATAGTATTCTACTGGATATCCATCAGGACCTGGCGATTTCTTATTAGGCATGCTTTTAATTGCTTCATGGAGCTCATCTGAAGTTAATGGTGAGTCTAGTTTTGATGATTGACTAATATCTAGTTTTGGGAGTGTTACTTTCTCTAAGAATTCATTAATATCCTCATTAGATGGATTTATTTGTGGAGTGTATAGAGTTTTATAGAAATCTTTAAAAACATTGTTTACTTTTCCCTCATCATGAATTATATTTCCATCTTTATCTTTAATACCATATATATATGTTTTTTCTTTGTTTAATTTAAGTTGATTAGCTAAAAAGCTCCCTGATTTATTACCGTATTCAAAATTATCTAATCTAAGTCTTTGTATCAAGAATTTATTTTTCTTATCAATAATTTCATTTAGTTCTAATTTTACTTTGCGTAGTTTTTGCTGTGTTTCCTCTTCTTGTAGACCTTCTAATAGTTTAATGGATTTCTCTAATTCCTCAATACGTTTATTTTCTTTTTTCTTTTTATTTGTTGAATAGGATATTATTTTACCTCTCATAACTGTTTTCCCAGCCTCCCAAAGTGTACATGCTGATGTTCCTGGCAAATCATTCAACTCTAAATATGATGCCCATTCTATTTTAAAATATTGCAAAAATTCTTCTTCTTGAAGCAGTGATGTATTGAATCTCCAATTTATATTTTTTCTAGTTTCTTTTTTATAATCTAAATATAGAGTAACTGGTGCATGATCGCTGACAGCAATGGTGTGTATCTTAGTGTCTGAAATGTTGGTCAGCAATGAATTGCTTACTATAAAATAATCTATACGAGAATATGAGTGATGCACATGTGAAAAGAAAGAATATTCTTTGCTATCAGGGTGAAAAGAACGCCATGCATCGCAGAGTCCATAATCATTCATATACTGTTTAACTATATTTATAGATTGCCAACTGCGTTGAGTTCCCACTGTATTCAGTCTGTCTATTTTGTCATTGAAACCAAAGTTGAGATCACCTCCCATTACCAGTGAGGAATCCATGTGCTTTGATAGAGTGGAAAAAAAGTCATGAAAAAAAGAAGCGTCGTCTACATTTGGCCCATATATGCTAACTATACAATAATTTTGTCTAAATATTGATAACTTTAATATTATATATCTACCGTGTGGGTCTATAACCTGATCTAATACTGTGAAGTTAACATTTTTATGTATTAAAATTGCTACCCCTCTTTGTCTAGAATTATAACAGGCTGAGAATACATTAGGAAACTCTGAAGATTTTAGCTCATCTACAGTTGAGGCCAATTTATGAATTTCTTGGAGTAATACAACATCTGCCTTTAATCTTTTAATCTGATTAAAAATCCTATATTTTTTATGTTGGCTACCGGCTCCATTAATGTTCCATGTGACAAACCCTAAAGAACCCATACTTGTGCTAATGATAATAAATCTATACCACACCCACTATCACAAATATAAAAGATAACAATAGATCCAGACAAAAACATATTCCTTAATGAATAACTATATATGATTTTTAAATAAAGTAATTGCTGTTTCTTTTGAAAATGAATCAGGGAAGTTTTCATTCATAAAGTAATTGTATGGATATACAAAGACGTGTGTGAACCCTTGTGCTTGTGCGCTGATAATTGTTGAGTTAGAAAAATATAGACAAGAAAACAAAGAGAAATGATATACATGGAAACATAATTCAGATAAGAAAAAACAACAAAAACACCCTCTTACCACATCAAGTGTCATCCCACCTTGTGTATCACCACTATCTGAGTGTGTCCCACCACCGAGCTGTGCTGAAAAAAAATTAAATATATCTGGTAAGTAATATTAACAAATACTATATTTAATAATATTAATCAATATTAGTAACCGATATAGTTCTTACCTTGATCATATGGCTAATAAAGCCAAGGAGTAGTTTCTGGATCTCTAAACAGCTGACCGTTTATATAGAGTTTATCCACGGAGATGTTAGCTCTTATTCCTTCGCTTATATTTTTCTTTCTTATCGGGAATAGTACTTTCCTTCTGCTCAGGATTTCTGCAGGATATTGATCGTTCATACTAAAATGTGTCCCACGTAGTTCCCTACCCCGGCTTTTAACCTGTTCCTTTTGTTTATAATGTTCGAATTTAGCTATTATCGGGCGCGGTCTAGTGTTCCCAGGCCGTTTAGCCCCGAGGCGGTGAACTCGATGAAAAGTAATTGCTTTAATGGTTTCACTCGGCAACTTTAGCTGTTTTTGAAAGAAGTCCCGAACCAAGGCCTCCGGATTTTCCTCCGCCCCCTCCGGAATCCCAGAGAAAATAACATTATCCCGCATACTTCTGGCTTGGATATCTAATACTGACTCTTTAAATTTTTTATTATCCCCGGAAAGTTGCAACATCTGATCTTTAAGCTGTCCAACTGTTACCTTTAGCTCAATGTTTTCATTAGCTAGAGATGCTACCTGTTCCTGGGTGAACTCCAGTGATTGTCTCAACCCCATTACTTCCTTCTGTAGCTCCTCAACTAACGCCAGCCGGGCGTCCAAGCTAGACAACTTTTTATCAATTGACTCCAGAATCGTCACGAAGCCTGAATTATCCACCGAAGGTTCCGAAACGCTATCTGAGCTTCCCTCTCGGTACCGTTTAGCATTCGGCTTCGACTCGCCACCGCTACCGCTCGTGTTAGCCGAACCGCTACCCGCACCGGATGTTACATTAGGGTCGCTCATGACAAACCTTTCAAAATAATCGTCGATAAACAACTCAAGGCTCTCCGACGTTTCCACGTCCAGTTTGTGGAAATAATGGGGGGAGAAAAGATCGGTTATCAAATTTTTAATACCTTTTTAAATGATCTTACATTTAGTTATATAGTTTGTTTAAATAAATATGGACTTACCAAAGCTTTATCATAATACTCACGCACAAGTATAGAGTTTTTCAGCAGCAGCTCATTCCCCACGTCCGCACCTCACAGAACCGGAACCCTCGTTTTGCCTTCTTGCTCATTTCATGTTGGGATAATAAAAAATGTTGCCATTGTACACATACACATAATGACGTGTTTATGCTGTAGATGTTTGTGATTTGTTTTAATGTTGTTGTTTTGTTCTCAGTTTGACAACGTGGACCCCAAACAAAGAAGAGCCTCGGACGGCGTGCTGTGTGTCGTCAAGGAAACGGACAAGGCCCCGCCCAGAGGACGCCTGTCACCTTCATTACCCTACAAACTAGAGCCAGGTGCGTTCATCGAGCACTCGGCGAAGTGAACGCTACGTTTGCACCTTTTGTTTATTTTGATCTGTTTTTAGATCAACCAGTTGCTTCTGTGAATGAAGACACGGACCGTGGAGCTGAGGAGAAACGCCGAACGTCACGAAACGGCCTCAGCAGGCGAGTCAAACAGCTGTCAATCATTCAGTTCAGTCAAACAGCTGTCAATCATTCAGTTCAGTCAAACAGCTGTCAATCATTCAGTTCAGTCAAACAGCTGTCAATCATTCAGTTCAGTCAAACAGCTGTCAATCATTCAGTTCAGAGAACGTGTTTTTAATCTTCTTCTTCTTGGCTCTGAAGCAACGGAGAGGTTCTGAAGGACTCGGGTCGGCCCAGGGTTCCGGTTGTTTGTTTGGAGCGTCTCAAAATTCTGGTGTCGCAGCTTCCGCCACACGGACGAAGGCAGAGCGACCCTCTGCCCGCCACCGAGACGGACAAGAGAGAAGCCACCGCTCCACAAACAACCTGGCACTTTGGAACGTCACAGGTTTGTCCTTTTTCTTTAGATGCTGCACAGAACATGTGTTAGTCGTACCGTTAGTAAAACATCTCATGAACCACATGACGGGTTTCAGTAAAACTCTTCCAAGGCGATCATCGGATGAACACTTGGAACAGATTCACTTTTGGAGTCGATCCAGTTGGAGATGACTGCCACAGCTCATCGATACTAACCAAAAGTCTCCATGACTCAGTTACTTCTACAGATATGAAGCTAAGATCTGACGTGGTAGTTACTGAATACAATAGAATATATCTTTATTGGCATATTTGTACCGGGGTACAAAACATTGCGATTGGCGCGCGTACCATCCTAAGAGGGACATACGCACGGAAAGCCGCAGCAGAATTTAATCTGAGAGTCATTAACAACACATTCTGAGTGTAAGTTTTATTTTATTTAACCTTTATTTATACAGCTAGTCTCATTGAGTCATGCAGACTCATTTTCAAGAGCGACCTGCTTTAACCAGACAACTCATAGAGTACAGACAATACACAGAGTACAGACAATACACAGAGTACAGACAATACACAGAGTACAGACAATACACAGAGTACAGACAATACACAGAGTACAGACAATACACAGAGTACAGACAATACACAGAGTACAGACAATACACAGAGTACAGACAATACACAGAGTACAGACAATACACAGAGTACAGACAACACACAGAGTACAGACAATACACAGAGTACAGACAATACACAGAGTACAGACAATACACAGAGTACAGACAATACACAGAGTACAGACAATACACAGAGTACAGACAATACACAGAGTACAGACAATACACAGAGTACAGACAATACACAGAGTACAGACAATACACAGAGTACAGACAACACACAGAGTACAGACAATACACAGAGTACAGACAACACACAGAGTACAGACAACACACAGAGTACAGACAATACACAGAGTACAGACAATACACAGAGTACAGACAATACACAGAGTACAGACAACACACAGAGTACAGACAATACACAGAGTACAGACAATACACAGAGTACAGACAATACACAGAGTACAGACAACACACAGAGTACAGACAACACACAGAGTACAGACAATACACAGAGTACAGACAATACACAGAGTACAGACAATACACAGAGTACAGACAACACACAGAGTACAGACAATACACAGAGTACAGACAATACACAGAGTACAGACAACACACAGAGTACAGACAACACACAGAGTACAGACAACACACAGAGTACAGACAACACACAGAGTACAGACAATACACAGAGTACAGACAATACACAGAGTACAGACAATACACAGAGTACAGACAATACACAGAGTACAGACAATACACAGAGTACAGACAATACACAGAGTACAGACAATACACAGAGTACAGACAATACACAGAGTACAGACAACACACAGAGTACAGACAACACACAGAGTACAGACAACACACAGAGTACAGACAACACACAGAGTACAGACAATACACAGAGTACAGACAATACACAGAGTACAGACAACACACAGAGTACAGACAACACACAGAGTACAGACAATACACAGAGTACAGACAACACACAGAGTACAGACAACACACAGAGTACAGACAACACACAGAGTACAGACAACACACAGAGTACAGACAACACACAGAGTACAGACAACACACAGAGTACAGACAATACACAGAGTACAGACAATACACAGAGTACAGACAATACACAGAGTACAGACAACACACAGAGTACAGACAATACACAGAGTACAGACAATACACAGAGTACAGACAATACACAGAGTACAGACAATACACAGAGTACAGACAATACACAGAGTACAGACAATACACAGAGTACAGACAATACACAGAGTACAGACAACACACAGAGTACAGACAACACACAGAGTACAGACAATACACAGAGTACAGACAATACACAGAGTACAGACAATACACAGAGTACAGACAATACACAGAGTACAGACAATACACAGAGTACAGACAATACACAGAGTACAGACAACACACAGAGTACAGACAACACACAGAGTACAGACAATACACAGAGTACAGACAATACACAGAGTACAGACAACACACAGAGTACAGACAACACACAGAGTACAGACAACACACAGAGTACAGACAACACACAGAGTACAGACAACACACAGAGTACAGACAATACACAGAGTACAGACAATACACAGAGTACAGACAATACACAGAGTACAGACAATACACAGAGTACAGACAACACACAGAGTACAGACAACACACAGAGTACAGACAACACACAGAGTACAGACAACACACAGAGTACAGACAATACACAGAGTACAGACAACACACAGAATACAGACAATACACAGGAGTCCCATGTTTATTGTGGGAGATCCGTACCCTGAAACCCCGCGATAACTAGTACGAGTAGTGAGTAGTAGTTTATTTTAGTATGTATATATTAAGGTGTTTTGAACCCTTCCCACACTCTTGCAATATTCTAATATTAGCACTTTGAGATTTTCATTAATGAAAAGTGCGTCATAAATTAAATTCATTATTATTATTATTATTATTAAACAATGTGTCTGAACTCAAAATGCTCTGAAAGAGACAGAATGTCATGATTTCAGCTTCCTGCCTCCTCTGCTGCTCTTAGCCACATGCGAGCGCGCTTGGCCACGCCCACTTCTCCGCTCTGCACAAGAACAGCTGATCAGCTGCAACAGGAAGTTTATCCTGCAGTGTGGGCTGCACAGAGGTGCAGGAGGTGCTAAATTTAAAATAATTTATTTTAAATAAAAAATCCATGCCCATCGTGCGGCTCATCCATTAATCAAACAATTTTGTGTCACGTCCAATCTTATTTTGAAAAACGGCGATAGAGCGAGTCCGTGATAAACGAAGAGCAAAGTAGCGAGGGACTGCTGTTCAACAACAATAAAAAGCAATTAAAATAAAAAATCCATCCATCCATCCATCTTCTTCCGCTTATCCGGGGTCGGGTCGCGGGGGTAGCAGCCTAAGTAGGGAGGCCCAGACTTCCCTCTCCCCAGCCACTTGGAGCAGCTCCTCCGGGGGAATCCCAAGGCGTTCCCAGGCCAGCCGAGAAACATAGTCCCTCCAGCGCGTCCTGGGTCTTCCTCTGGGTCTCCTCCCGGTGGGACATGCCCGGAACACCTCACCAGGGAGGCGTCCAGGAGGCATCCTAACCAGATGCCCGAGCCACCTCAACTGGCTCCTCTCGATGTGGAGAAGCAGCGGCTCTACTCCGAGTCCCTCCCGGATGACTGAGCTTCTCACCCTATCTCTAAGGGAGAGTCCAGCCACCCTGCGGAGAAAACTCATTTCAGCCGCTTGTATCCGAGATCTTGTTCTTTCGGTCATAACCCAAAGCTCATGACCATAGATGAGGGTGGGAACGTAGATCGATCGGTAAATTGAGAGCTTTGCCTTTTGACTCAGCTCTCTCTTCACCACGACAGACCGGTACAGCGCCCGCTTCACTGCGGACGCTGCACCTATCCGCCTATCGATCTCACGCTCCAGTTTTCCCTCATTCGTGAACAAGATCCCGAGATACTTAAACTCCTCCACTTGGGGCAGGACCTCCTCCCCGACCCGGAGAGGGCATGCTACCCTTTTCCGGCTCAAGACCATGGCCTCGGATTTGGAGGAACTGATCCTCATCCCGGCCGCATCACACTCGGCTGCAAACCGCTCCAGTGAAAGTTGTAAATCACGAACTGATGAAGCCAGTAGGACCACATCATCTGCAAAAAACAGAGAAGCGATTCTAAGGTCACCAAAACGGATCCTCTCAACACCTTGGCTGCGCCTAGAAATTCTGTCCATAAAAGTTATGAACAGAATCGGTGACAAAGGGCAACCTTGGCGGAGTCCAACTCTCACTGGAAACGAGCCTGACTTACTGCCGGCAATGCGGACCAAGCTCTGACACCGGTCGTACAGGGACCTAACAGCCCATATCAATGGGCCTGGTACCCCATACTCCCGGAGTACCCCCCACAGAACCCCCCGAGGGACGCGGTCGAATGCCTTCTCCAAGTCCACAAAGCACATGTAAACTGGTTGGGCAAACTCCCACGCACCCTCCAGGACCCTGTTGAGGGTGTAGAGCTGGTCCAGTGTTCCACGACCAGGACGAAAACCACACTGCTCCTCCTGAATCCGAGGTTCGACTATCCGACGGACCCTCCTCTCCAGAACCCCTGAATAGACCTTACCAGGGAGGCTTAAGAGTGTGATCCCCCTATAGTTGGAACACACCCTACGGTCCCCCTTTTTGAATAGGGGAACCACCACCCCAGTCTGCCAATCCAAGGGAACTGCCCCCGATGTCCACGCGATATTGCAGAGTCGCGTAAGCCAACACAACCCTACAACATCCAGAGCCCTAAGGAACTCCGGGCGAATCTCATCCACCCCCGGAGCCTTGCCACCGCGGAGCTTTTTAACCACCTCGGCGACCTCAGCACCAGAGATCGGAGAACCCGACCCAAAGTCCCCAGGCTCCGCTTCCTCAGTGGAAGACGTGCCAGTAGGATTGAGGAGGTCTTCGAAGTATTCCGCCCACCGACTCACAACATCCCGAGTTGAGGTCAGCAGCACGCCACCCCCACCATAAATGGTGTTGGTCGCGTACCTCTTTCCCCCCCTGAGACGCCGGATGGTGGACCAGAATCGCCTCGAAGCCGTACGGAAGTCATTCTCCATGGCCTCTCCGAACTCCTCCCACGCCCGAGTTTTTGCCTCAGCAACCACCCGAGCCGCATGCCGCTTGGACTGCCGGTACCTATCAGCTGCTTCCGGGGTCCCACAAGCCAAAAAGGCCCAATAGGACTCCTTCTTCAGCCTGACAGCATCCCTCACTGCCGGTGTCCACCACCGGGTTCGAGGGTTGCCACCACGACAGGCACCAACAACCTTGCGGCCACAGCTCCGATAAGCTGCCTCGACAATAGAGGCGCGGAACACGGCCCACTCGGACTCCATGTCCCCCGCCTCCCTCGGAACGTGTTCAAAGCTCTCCCGGAGGTGGGAGTTAAAGCTCCGTCTTACGGGAGACTCTGCCAGACGTTCCCAGCAGACCCTCACAATACGTTTGGGTCTGCCAGGTCTGACCGGCATCCTCCCCCACCATCGGAGCCAACTCACCACCAGGTAGTGGTCAGTTGACAGCTCCGCCCCTCTCTTCACCCGAGTGTCCAAGACATGCGGCCGCAGATCAGATGAGACGACAACAAAGTCGATCATCGAACTGCGACCTAGGGTGTCCTGGTGCCAAGAGCACATATGGAC
>JBBPBX010073881.1:0-17714 GCA_038048925.1 Garcialebias charrua
TCTTATAGGGCTCTGCGCGCTGGGACAGGTGGGGGCGTGGGTTAGGGTCCAAAACTCCGCCCTTCTGTTCTCTGATTGGTCCGAACAAAAATCTACCGGAGAAATGGTTGTTAATGGGAGAAGTCCCAGACTGTGCAGTGAAGGGAAATGAGAATTGAGCGGAGCTGTGCAGGAAGGCGAGGGCCAGGCTAGGAATTTCCTAATAAACAATAAAACTTCATCAAAATAAACTAGTAATTTTTGTTCAGAAAAATTAACATATCTGCTTTCACACTTATTTAGTGTGTAATTCAAATACCTCTGCTGTTGTTGCTGCGGCTGCCTGAGTGTTTTCTGCCACAGCAGCTGCCCTGATCCTGTCCCAGATGTTATTCTCATCATCAATCAACATGGATTTAAATCTGGGGTCGATAACAGTCGCTTCTTCAAGGAACGCTTGGATACAGTCATCCTGAAATTTAAAATGGAGGAAAACAAAATTTAGGGAAAGGGAAGATAGTTTACTAAGTTTGGTGTAAATTATTACTAGTCATTATTTAACAAATTTACTTTGTAACGTTTGGAAAGATCATTCCAGATGTTTTCTTTAATACTCCTGCTGAAAGCAGCAGAGTCATCTGCCTGCACGGTGTAATGTTTTTCCAGCTTCTGGAGGATGGGAAGTATCTGGCCACAGGTCGGAATAGAAACAGAAACATGAAGCTAGATTTATACTTGATGCGACACGCAGCGCGCGAGGGTGCGCACTCCAAAAGTGACGCAATTTCACAGTCCCCGCCCCTGCGCGTTGGCCCCGCGCAGGGGATTAGCGCGTGCCGTGCACCTCTGAAATTTTGAAACTCCGCAAGCCTAGAGCGCGCGCCGCGCTCGCTGACGGACTGGGCTCAAAACAAGATGGACGCTTTCGAAGCTGCTCTGGCTGAACTCATCCGCAAGTATCGCCATTTGTATCAGAGAGTCAGAGAGAGTCAGAGAGTCTTTATTGTCATTTGCACCGCATGTGGTACATGTGATGAAAACGAGATTATGTACACGGGGTCCCAGTTACATCCAACAACAAATGCAAGAGAAAAACAGTAATAACATCTAGAATTAACTAAGAAAAACATCAACTAGTAATACACTAAGCCTAATATAGTGGAAATAAACAGCAGCACGAACATGAGTTTGTATGAGCAGATGGTCACAGATGAACACAGATGAACACAGCAACAAGAAAACAGATCAGCATCAGCATGATGTGATATTTTGCAGTGTTTATTTTTTATTTTATTTTTATTTATTCATGAGTCTAACAGCCTCAGGGTAGAAGCTGTTCCTCAGTCTAGTGGTTCTACACTTGATGCTCCTCAACCTCCGTCCTGAGGGGAGTGGGGCAAAGAGTGAGTGTGCTGGATGAGTGAGGTCTTTCATGATGCAGGTGGCTCTTTTCCTGCATCTGGAGGTGTAAATGTCTGTGATGGTGGGGAGACTGACTCCAACAGACTTCTGTGCAGCCTTCACCACTCTCTGTAGAGCTTTCCTCTCTTCAACTGTGCAGCCTCCATGCCACACGTTGATGCTGGAGCACAGGACGCTCTCCACTGCACACCTGTAGAACGAGGTGAGAACTGGGCTGCTCAGACCAGCACGTCTCAGCCGTCTGAGGAAGTAGAGTCTCTGATGACCTTTCTTGATCAGGCTGGTGGTGTTGTTGCTCCAGCTGAGGTTATCATTCATGTGTACACCCAAGTATTTGTAGCTGGAGACCACTTCCACTGCAGACCCACCTATTTTCAGTGGGGCATGGGTGTGTTTGTTCCTTCTGAAGTCCACAATCATCTCCTTTGTCTTCTTCACATTCATGTGAAGATTATTCTCTTTGCACCAGCTCTCCAGGTGTTCCACCTCCTGTCTGTAGCTGGACTCATCATTGTTTGTGATGCATCCCACCACCGCTGTATCATCTGCAAACTTAACAATATGACAGCCTGGAAGTGTGGCTGTACAATCATATGTGAGCAGAGTGAACAGAAGGGGGCTCAGCACACATCCTTGAGGAGAGCCAGTGCTGAGGGTTATGGTGGAGGAGGAGAAGTTGTGGATCTTCACGGACTGTGGTCTGTCTGTTAAGAAGTCTAGTACCCAGTTACAAATAGAGGGGCTTAGTCCAAGTGTAGATAGTTTGTCTATCAGAGTTTGGGGGATCATGGTGTTGAAGGCAGATGTGAAGTCCACAAAGAGCAGACGCACGTATGAGTCCTTCTGATCCAGGTGGGTGAGAGCAGTGTGGACCACGGAAGAAATGGCGTCCTCTGTTGATCGGTTCTCACGGTATGCGTATTGATGAGGGTCCTCGTTGATGTTGACGGTTGCCTTGATGTGGGACATGACCAGTTTCTCAAAACATTTAGCGACTATCGGGGTGAGGGCCACCGGTCTATAGTCATTCAGACCAGTCACTGTGGAGCTCTTTGGGACTGGGATGATGGTCGCGGTCTTCAGGCAGGTGGGAACTGACTCCAGTGCAAGTGAGGTGGTGAAGATGTCAGCCAGCACCTCACAGAGCTGGTCCGCACATTCCTTCAGAACTTTCCCTGGGATGTTGTCTGGTCCGGTTGCTTTATGAGGATTAATCTTTCTGAGACTGCCTCTCACTTCTGCTGCGGACACCCTGAGATGCTCTTCATCTGGTGATGAGGTGAGTCTGGTGCTAGCTGGTCTGTTTGGATCATCAAAACGTGCATAAAACTTATTGAGGGCATCAGGCAGAGATGGGTCCCTGGGGCATTGTTTGTTCTTGCCTTTGTAATCTGTTATGCATTTAATACCCTTCCACATGCTCCGTGGGTCTTGTGAGGTGAACTGTCCCTCGATCCTCTGTGCATACGTGGCCTTGGCCTTCTTAATGCCATCCTTCAGTTCTTTCCTGCTCTTTCTCAGCTCCTCTTTATCTCCTGACTTGAATGCAGTGTCCCTGGCTGCTAGCAAGGCGTGAACTTCTTTATTTAACCAGGGTTTCCGGTTCGGGTAGGATTTAACATATTTTTTTATGGATACATTTTCAGAGCATGTACTGATGTAGCCCAGGACTGAGGAAGCGTACAGTTCCATATCCACTGAACTTCCATCAGTAGCTGCTTCTCTGAAAACAGACCAGTTTGTCTTCTCAAAACAGTCTCTCAACATGGGGGAACTATCTTGAGGCCAGATTGTTATCTCTCTTTGTTCCGGCTTGGAGCGCCTGAGTGGGGGTAGCTGTTTTGGTGCCAGGATCAGAGAGTCGTGATCGGAAGCTCCGAGCGGTGGGCGTGTCTTCGTCGTGTACGCCCTCTTTATATTAGTGAAGACTTGGTCGAGCGTTTTATCTCCTCTTGTAGCTGTGAAGACGTTCTTATTGAAGGCTGGGAGGGAGACTTGAAGATTTACGTGATTCACGTCTCCGCAAACAATGAAGAGCCCCTTAGGATATTTACACTGCAGCGAGGTGAGTAAGTCATGAATTTCTCCCTGGGCGTCATTAGCATTAGCATCGGGTGCTATGTAAATAACTGTTATTAAAATCACAGCATGGTCGCGCGGAAGATAATGCGACCTACATCTTACTGTGATCAACTCGACGGCAGCTGAACAAAGCCTTTTAATCACGGAACAGTTCGTGCACCAGTCTTTGTGCACGTAAATACAAACACCGCCGCCTCGTGTTTTCCCTGTAGTCTCGGTGCACCGGTCTGTTCTGAAAAAGAGCCTATTATCCAGCTCGTAAACAGAGTCTGGTGTATCCTCAGAGATCCACGTTTCTGTCAGGCAGAGCACGGAGCACCTTCTCATCTCCTCCGACGTGGTCACTCTCAAACGAAGTAGATCCATTTTGTTGTCCAGCGAGCGGACGTTAGACAGAAAAAGAGCCGGCATCGGGGGTCTACCGGTTTTAGCGTCTGCCCGTAGTCTCGTCATAATTCCTGCTCGGCAACCCCTCTTCTTTCCTCGTGAGCAACGCTTCCTTTTCTTTCCCCTGGAGCGCATCTGCTTCCAGAAGGACGTTCTTAGCAGCTCCGATCTTCCGAGCTCTGATTTGAGTTCGTTGCTGATTTCAGCTGTGCCCTGTGGTAAATCCGCTCCGATTCTTAACAGTTCAGTTCGGCTATAATTCACCCGCAAAAAACGTGCAGAGTCAGGTACAAAAACACTATTAAAATTACTAAAAACTAGAGATGAACCGGGAACTCGTGAAGCTGCGGCTGCTCTGAGCGCGGCCATCTGATATGTTCCCTCTATGAGAGAACACAAAGATGTGCAAATGGCACAGAATTCATGGAAGGAGATTGCACAAGCGATGCAGAAGGAGGAAGCAGTCTGTAGAAAAGTTTGGAAAAACATGCGGGATCGCTTCGTGAAGGCCAAGAAGAAGGTGACCAGAAGTGGCGATTCTGGCACCAACAAACCAGTGCCAATCATCGTTGTGGAGCCGAGTTGGCTGTCGAGTTTTATAAAACACAGAGAAACGGACACAAATATGGAAAAAGAGGTAAAAATGAAAGAAAAAAACGAGTACTGCTTTTATTACAGCTAGCATAGCATGGAATACAGCAGGCCATGCTGTGCAGCCTGCCATGTGTTGTTTCCCCTTTGTAGTCATAGATATAAACAATAAACTGTGAGAATTAATGACCAAAACATGGCTTAATGAAAATATAAATCAAGCTGCTGACCAGTAAATGTGAAATAGTGGAAATAACCATTTTAGATCTGCACACCTCAACTGTAAACAAATTTAGCCTATATGTGTGTTGATGCTTCACCTTCTGTTTATTAAGCTAACAATTACACAAACATTTGTTTTTATTTAATATATATGTGCATTGTATCCGTTACCGTTTCTTTTTGTACTGATGGATGTCAATGTCTGTTTTTTAGCCTGAAGAAACACAACAGAGCCAAGCACAGGACGATACATGGTGCCTCGACCAGACCTTCACCCCCATCGACCAGCCCCTCACCCCCATGGACCAGACCATCATCATCACCACCATCGACCATGAGTCCATCACACCCATCGTCTCTCACAACCTCACGCCTACCGGCTATCAAACTGGCAGTACTTCAAACGTAGGCTGTTTTCCTCTGCGCAGGTCCTCCATGCCAATTCCTCTGTGTCCAACGGTGCCCATACCCATACCACCTCGACCCTTGCCAGGGTCAAGCAGCAGTAGCAGAAGCGACAGCCCTAGCATCATCTCAGTCAGTGGTTCCCCTCAGGATTCCGGCGTCAGTATGCGACCAAACAAACGCAGGGTATCTGACCCTGTTGCGCATCTGCTAGAGAAGCTATCTCAAGACAGGGATAATGTACATCAGGAAAGGGGCAACATTCAGAAAGCGCACAATTTGGAGTGGGATCAGATCAACCGGGAGAAAGGGTGGCTTGCTCAGGAGTGGGTGCGGCTCAGTAATGAAAGGGAGCAGTTGAAGGCAGAGAGGGATCATGAAAGGGAGCAGTTGAAGGCAGAGAGGGATTGGGTCAATTTGGAGAAGGACAAAATAAATGAGTACAACAGAAAGCAGCATGAAAGTGAAGACGAAGTGTTTGGAGTCATGGTTGCAGGCACTCTGACTCGTGTTGATGCTACTCACAAGGCAGTCATTAAACTCAAAATGTGCCAGCTACTGTTTGATGCAGAGCAGGACTTCCCCGCTGCAAAGTAGCTATATTATCTGTTTTAAGTGACAATGTATGAGTGTGTGCAACATCTTTTTCTTTTTAGCTAAAATAAAAATGAAGTCGTTTGAGACATTTCGTAATCTCCATCTTACAACATTGCATGGGACTGTTCAATAATACTGTTTACATTTATAACTACTGTTAACATTTACACTACATTTTTATTTAGATTTATTACTACTGTTTACATTTAATACTACTGTTTACATTTCAACTACTTTTTTATATTTAGATTTATTACTACTGTTTACATTTAATACTACTGTTTACATTTCAACTACTTTTTTATATTTATATTTATTACTACTGTTTACATTTAATACTACTGTTTACATTTCAACTACTTTTTTATATTTAGATTTATTACTACTGTTTACCTTTAATACTACTGTTTACATTTACACTACTTTTTTATATCTACGCTACTGCTGATATACATATATTTTTTTACTAGCCTTATTACATATGCCACTGTACCTCTATACCAACATCAGCTACCTCATACATATACTGTGTACATAAACTTCATATGCTGCTTTGTAACTCTTTTACAAATGTCAATGCCAGAACTTTCTTTTTATTTTATAGATATACTTTTTACACTTTTATACTACTATTCAAAAAACTCAGGACAGTATTAGACTTTTGTCTACTTATTTCATTTTATGCTTATGTTTATTAGATGTTTAGTGTTTTAGTGTTGGTGTAACTTTTCATACTTTCATACTACTACTATGCAAAAATTACTATGCATATACCTGTACTCAGGACAGTATCACACTTTTGTTATTTCATTTTATGCTTGTTTATGCAATTTCAATACTGTGTATGTCCTGTACATATTGCAGTTTTTACAATAAAGTTGACTTTGACTTTTGACTTTGACCCTGTATTATTAAAATAGGATTAAGCCACATTTAGGTTGTAATGTAAGTGAGGAAAGTTTTATCAATCTAAAGTGGAAAGCACAAAACATATTTTCATATCAACATGTCAAATTTGGAAATAAACAAACATTACTAAGTACCAGGATCAAAATTAGATTTTTAAGTGCATCAGGGTATTTTTACGTGGTTTTTCCTCAATATCTTCATTGATGCTTGTCCATAAAAAAAATACAAAGTATTGTTGTGGTTTTATTTTTGAAAGTTCATTCAAATGATACATTTGTAAGGCATAATTACACATTTATCAATTATTTTCAGAAAGCATGCAATTCTTGGAACACATTTAAATCAAAACACTATCTCTACAGGTTTCTACACATTCCACTTCACACTCCTGGTGAAATAAAGGATACTACAGAGTAACTTTCACTGTAAGCATCCTCTCTGTACCACCGCGTCCTGCCAGTGTACAAGACCCTGCGGGGTCTGAAAGAAACCCTTCAGGTCATTTCGGACACCATTTGCTGCCCTTGACGCACGTGCAGCTGAGAGTCGTCCTGGTGCCAAAAGATAACTGTCCCCTTCCACCTGTCTTCTCCATTCACTTGGCACGAGGTCCCCGGCTGCTGTAGCCCCATCGACAAAACTGGGCGGGATGTACCTGGATACTGCTGAGTTTGTTGAATCTGTGTGAACCAAAAAGTTGTGCAGAGCCACACACGCCTTCACCGCGTCCACAGTCTTATCAGGGTGGAACTCTATGGGGCGACAAAAGATCCGCCAGCGTGCTGCCAGGATACCAAACGTATTTTCGATGACACGCCGCGCTCTTGAATGCCGGTAGTTGTAGATTTTGCGCCCATCATCAAGGTTGGTACCTGCAAGATGAACACTTGTGTTTAGATCAATATGTGTGGTTACTCCTAGTAGCAAACTATATAACGGATCCCTTTATCAGCAGTCTCGCATAGTTGCATGTCATACGTGAGGTTCGTCTGTGGCTCGAACCAATCACCTTGTAACTCTAAAAACCAATATCCATGCACAGTTATTACAGGTAATACATGATACCTACATACTGTGGTTGTTTTATTTATTTGCTATTGAATCCAATGTCCTTCACACTTAGTATCATCACATTTTGTCATTTCAGGTTTTAAAGACAGCCAATGAACATCAGAAATGTTCCACAATCTTCTCCACTCATGATGGTTATGAGTGGTCACCACCCTCTGGAAACGTTCCATTTGCACTCTTACATGTAACACCTGCAAATTACATGTAGTCTAGTTCAAAGCACGTAAAATATTGGTAAGTACTTCTTCAGCAGCACCCCACATCTTTAACAACTCACGGTCATGTGCTCATTTAAATTGCACTACTATTTGCACTACTGTTTGTATTACATCACTGTCTATAGTCATACTACTGTTTACATTTGATTTGATTTGATTTATTTATTTATTCATTTTATAAAAACACACAACAATAATACATACAGTAGAAGAAAATAAAAAACAGACAAGTAAAATGAAAGGCGGCAGAAGAAGAAAAAAATCTTATTTTTTCTGCCCCTTATACTACAATAAACAATTCATATAACCAACTCTTTTGATTTTCATAACTTAGTTTCAACCTACAATAAACTATTCATACAACCAACTCACTTGATTTCCAAGAAAAGAACAACTAAATTTATAATTTTTAATTTTATATTATATATTTTATGTATTTTTTATACCTTCCACATCACATACAACAGTTAAATTCCAATATATTCAAATGTATAATTTTAACCGATTAAGCTTAATCAGTCTTTTGAAAGCAGCCAGTGAATCAATCTCTTTAATGTCTGATTCCAGTTCATTCCATAACCATATTCCTCAAATTAGGGTAGATCTTCATTTATCACATTTATCACTACTGTTTACATTAACACTACTTTTTATATCCACACTACTGCTGATATATATATATATATATATATATATATAATTTTTACTAGCCTTATTGCATATGCCACTTTACCTCTATACCAATATCAACTACCTCATACATATACTGTGTACATAAACTTCATATGCTGCTTTATCACTTTATTACAAATGTCAATGTTAGAACCTTCATTTTATTGTATAGATATACTTTTTAAACTTTTATACTACTATGCAAAAACTCAGGACAGTATTACACTTTTACTATTTCATTTTATGCATATGTTTATTAAATGTTTTAGTGTTTTAGTGTTTAAATGGTTACTGTTGCACTGAGGGACTGACATAAGAGTTTTTAATATTAATGTTTTCTGAATATTGTTTCAATTTTTAGTGTCAAGCTGACCGTATAATGAACTATGTTTCGCAACTGTGTTTGGCAAGTGCTGGGTTGCCTGAGAGGAGGGCTTGGCCCGTCTTCTTCTCAAGCAACCCTGCAGTCAAGTGAACATGTTTTGCTCAGTTGAGGGCCAGTTCTCACACAGCCTGGAGTAAACATGCAGGTTCTCACAGCAGAGTCAGGTAAACATGTTTCTCTCTCAGTCAGACCTTGCATGTTTTTCTCAAATTCTCATGCCTCTGTGTGGAGTCGGGGGTAAACATGTTTTTCCCAGGTAAGTATGCCCACACACAATTCTGGTGTAGGAGGTTATAAAAACAGGAGAACGCTCAGACAGAGTCAGAGTCTACTGTGAGTCTTCTGATCGGGACGTCCATTGTTGTGTTGGTGTGAGCTCCTACCCTGAGCTGTGCGGCTCTCCAGCTCTGTGTCACGGTGAGAGTTTTTTTAAACATCAATACTTTGAGTGTGATTGTGTGAATTGAGCTTTTGTTGCTATATCTGTGGCGGAATAAAATGACACAATTATTCTAGTAGAGACAGTTTGTTGAGTTAAATGCTTTGCTGCTTTGCTTGTTATCTGTGGCGGAATAATAATACATATTCTAGCAGAAACAGTGTATGTGTTTCTATTCATTGTGCCGATCCTTCTCCGAGTCCTGTACTTTATTGAAAGTGTTAAATGATAAGAACTTGTTTTTCATAAAACAGGGACTGAGAGAAATGCAATTTCAATCCTGTGTATGTCTTGTACATATTGCAGTTTTGACAATAAAGTTGACTTTGACCTTGCTATGAACTGAATGATTTTATCTGAACTCTGCAGTGCCTTTGCAGGCTGGCTACTCACCGCCTTTGAGTCCCCCCTCTTTGTAATGTCATTACAATGTTACATTCTCAATGCCATTATGTGCTTGTGTGCAAGATTTTTTTTATTACCACATTTTTGACCTTCAAGCAGAGGTAAAAAATGTGTTAGGATTTTTTTTTGTCTCCAAACCCTATGAGTCATTTTTCACCACTTTTATTGTCTGTCCAACAGGTCTCACTTGTAAATGAGTCTTCGTGGCTCAATGTGATTTATCTGTTTAAACAAAGTTTGAATGAATGAAAAATAAGCACAAGTGGTTTGAAATCATGTCACAAAACAAAGAATTGTACAGTGGGATGAATAATTTTCATGTTCCCTGCTGAGTTTGTCAGCAGGGAACTTGGCGCTCTGACCCTAGCTTACCAAAGCTGGCTCTTGGGACATAGAATGTGACCTCTCTGGTGGGGAAGGAGCCTGAGCTTGTGCGTAAGGTTGAGAGGTACCGACTAGATATAGTTGGGCTCCCCTCAATGCACAGCATGGGCTCTGGAACTGATCTCCTTGAGAGGGGCTGGACCTTATTCCATTCTGGAGTTGCCCATAGTGAGGGGCGTCGAGCTGGTGTGGGTCTACTTGTAGCCTCCAGACTTGGTGCCTGTGTGTTGGAGTTTTCCCCTGTAGATGAGATGGTGGCTTCCCTTCGCCTTTGGGTGGGGGGACGTACTCTGACTGTTGTCTGTGCCTTTGCACCGAATGGCAGTTCAGATTATCCGAACTTCTTGGAGTCCCTAGCAGGGGTGCTGTAAGGTCTGCTAGCTGGGGACTCCTTTATTCTGCTGGGGGATTTCAATACGCAAGTGGATAATGACAGTGTGACCTGGAGGGGCGTGAGTGGGAGGAACGGCCTCTATGATCTGAACCCGAGCAGAGTTCTGTTTTTGGACTTCTGTGCTAGTCATAGTTTGTCCATCACAAACACCATGTGTGCACTTGGCTCTAGGATTCCCTAGGTCGTAGATCGATGATTGACCTCATAGTCATGTTATCTGATTTGCGGCCCTTTGTTTTTGGACACTCGGGTGAAGAGAGTAACTGAGCTGTCAACTGACCACCATCTGTTAGTGAGTTGGATCAGATGGCAGGGGAAGATGCCGGACAGTCCCGATGGACCCAAACATGTAGTGAGGGTTTGCTAGGAATGCCTAGCAGAAAAACCTGTCAGAGAGATCTTCAACTTGCACCTCTGGGTGAGCTTTAACCGCTTCCAAGCTGAGGTGGAGGACATGGAGTCTGAGTGGGCCATGTTCCGCACCTCACGTGCTAAGGTAGCTACTTTGAGCCATGGCCACAAAGTTGTCATGCTTCTCGCAGTAGCCATCCACAAACTTGGTGGTGGACACCTTGGGTTAGGGAGGCTGTCAAGATTAAGAATGAGTCCTATCAGGCCTTGTTGACCAGTGGGAATTCGGAGACAGCTGAGGAGTACTGAAGGGCCAAGTGGTCCACAGCCTTGGCTGTTCTGAGGCAAAAGCTTGTACGTGGGAGGAGTTTGGTGAGACCTTGGATAATGATTTTTGGTCAGCTCCGAGGAGATTCGCCGTGGCAAAGATCGAAGACAGAGAGGGCTAACAGACTCTTCAGCTCTTGTTCATGCTCCTGATGCTTCGGCTACTGCAGTCTCCTCGCCCGGTTCGTCGGCTGGTTCAACGCCTGCAGCTCCGGCATGTCTCGGGAGGGTCCAGGAGGACACCTCCCACGGTTCCTGTCTCGGGAGGGTCCAGGAGGACTCGTCCCACGGTTCCTGTCTCGGGAGGGTCCAGGAGGACTCGTCCCACGGTTCCTGTCTCGGGAGGGTCCAGGAGGACTCGTCCCACGGTTCCAGTCTCGGGAGGGTCCAGGAGGACACCTCCCACGCTCCCTGCTGGCCAGTGGCCCCGCCGTCTCCGGCTCCAGGGGGCGCTGCCCCGCCGTCTCCGGCTCCAGGGGGCGCTGCCCCGCCGTCTCCGGCTCCAGGGGGCGCTGCCCCGCCGTCTCCGGCTCCAGGGGGCGCTGCCCCGCCGTCTCCGGCTCCAGGGGGCGCTGCCCCGCCGTCTCCGGCTCCAGGGGGCGCTGCCCCGCCGTCTCCGGCTCCAGAGGGCGCTGCCCTGTCCCCGACTCCAGGGGACGCTGCTGCCCTGCTTCCAGCTGCAGAGGGTCCCGACGCCTCTACGCCTGCAGAGGGTCCCGACGCCTCTACGCCTGCAGAGGGTCCCGACGCCTCTACGCCTGCAGAGGGTCCCGACGCCTCTACGCCTGCAGAGGGTCCCGACGCCTCTACGCCTGCAGAGGGTCCCGACGCCTCTACGCCTGCAGAGGGTCCCGACGCCTCTACGTCTCCGGAGGGTCCCAGCGCCGCCGACGCCTCTACGTCTCCGGAGGGTCCCAGCGCCGCCGACGCCTCTACGTCTCCGGAGGGTCCCAGCGCCGCCGACGCCTCTACGTCTCCGGAGGGTCCCAGCGCCGCCGACGCCTCTACGTCTCTGAGGGTCCCAGCGCCGCCGACGCCTCTACGTCTCTTGAGGGTCCCAGCGCCGCCGACGCCTCTACGTCTCTTGAGGGTCCCAGCGCCGCCGACGCCTCTACGTCTCTTGAGGGTCCCAGCGCCGCCGACGCCTCTACGTCTCTTGAGGGTCCCAGCGCCGCCGACGCCTCTACGTCTCTTGAGGGTCCCAGCGCCGCCGACGCCTCTACGTCTCTTGAGGGTCCCAGCGCCGCCGACGCCTCTACGTCTCTTGAGGGTCCCAGCGCCGCCGACGCCTCGACGTCTCCTGAGGGTCCCAGCGCCGCCGACGCCTCGACGTCTCCTGAGGGTCCCAGCGCCGCCGACGCCTCGACGTCTCCTGAGGGTCCCAGCGCCGCCGACGCCTCGACGTCTTCGGAGGGTCCCGAGGGGTCCACGTCTTCGGAGGGTCCCGAGGGGTCCACGTCTTCGGAGGGTCCCGAGGGGTCCACGTCTTCGGAGGGTCCCGAGGGGTCCACGTCTTCGGAGGGTCCCGAGGGGTCCACGTCTTCGGAGGGTCCCGAGGGGTCCCAGCCGTCTTTCCGAGGGTCCCGAGGGACCCCCTCCTTCCTTGTGTCGAGGGGTCTCAGGAGAGACCCCCTCCAGTTCCTTGTGCCGAGGGGTCTCAGGAGAGACCCCCTCCAGTTCCTTGTGCCGAGGGGTCCCAGGAGGGACCCCCTCCAGTTCCTTGTGCCGAGGGGTCCCAGGAGAGACCCCCTCCAGTTCCTTGTGCCGAGGGGTCCCAGGAGAGACCCCCTCCAGTTCCTTGTGCCGAGGGGTCCCAGGAGAGACCCCCTCCAGTTCCTTGTGCCGAGGGGTCCCAGGAGAGACCCCCTCCAGTTCCTTGTGCCGAGGGGTCCCAGGAGAGACCCCCTCCAGTTCCTTGTGCCGAGGGGTCCCAGGAGAGACCCCCTCCAGTTCCTTGTGCCGAGGGGTCCCAGGAGAGACCCCCTCCAGTTCCTTGTGCCCGGGGGTCCCAGGAGGGACCCCCTCCAGTTCCCTGTGCCGAGGGGTCCCAGGAGGGATCCCCGTCAGTTACCTGTGCCGAGGGAGGCTTGGTGGTCACCTCCCATGAGGTCTCGTCTCCAGAGGGTCTCTCGATGTCTCCAGAGGGTCCCAACGCCACAGACGCCTCGTTACTCGATGACATCGTCTCGAGGTTCATGGTCTTGACGCTTGATGACCCCTCGACTCTCGTCTCCGTCTCTTTGCCAGACGTCCCCGACGACGTCCCCGTGCCAATGGTCGTTCGGGACGCGTCAACGCCCGATGTCTCTACACCTGCCGACGTCTCGACGCTCGATGGTTCCCACGATCTCTTGACACTTGATGGTTCCCACGACGTCTCGTCTCCCGTCTCTACGCCCATTGACGTCTTGTGGCTGGGCGTCACAACGCCGCATGAGGATGCTCCTGTTTTGGGTGGACCCTGGGGGGTCCTACCCTCATCTTCGACTTTCCTGTGGCCTCGTCACCGACGGAGGCTCCTGGTGATGGGCTGCCTTCCTGCTGCCCGCCTGACTGGCCGCCCGCCCGACCAACTCCTACCTGAGGGGCGGCGTCCCGGCCGACCGCCTGACCGGCTCTGTCCTGAGGGGCGACGTCCCGGCCGACCGCCTGACCGGCTCTGTCCTGGGGGGCGACGTCCCGGCCGACCGCCTGACCGGCTCTGTCCTGGGGGGCGACATCCCGGCCGACCGCCTGACCGGCTCTGTCCTGAAGGGCGACATCCCGGCCGTCCGCCTGACCGGCTCCTGCCTGCGGGGCGATGCCCTGGCCGACCGCCTGACCTACCTGGTGGACGGGCCGTTGCCCGCCTGGACGTTTTTGCGTTCTGTGTCTTGTGTTCTGTGTCTTAGGGTTATGTCCCCTGTCTTTGTGTTTTTTCGTGCCCGTCGTTCCTGCGGTGCCTCCCTCTACCCGCCTTGTTTTTTGGGGGTGTTCTTCGGGGACGCCAGGGGGCGTCTTTGAGGGGGGGTACTGTCAGGATTGGCTCCCTTCGTCCCCCTCTGTTAGTCAGTTAGTTTTAAGGTTTCCAGTTTAGTCTCATGTTTATTCACTCTTAGTTGTCATCCTGTAGTCAGTTAGTTTATTAGTTTCCCTTCCAGTTTAGTCTCATGTTTTCACTCTTAGTTTTACCAGTTAACTTTCGTGTTTTAGGTTAGTTTTCCGGTCCTGCTCTGTGTCCCTAGTTGAGTGTCTCCGTTGATTGTCCCCAGGTGTCTGTGATCATGTCTCGTCATAGTTGTGTGTATATAAGCCCTGTCTGTGTCTCATTTCATTGTCGGTGCATAGTCTGGTGTAATCTGGTAAACCCTCATGTCTCTCGCCACAGCTCCTCTCCTGTGAGTATTGCTGCCACGACAGCCTAGTTTATTTGTGTTATTAAAAGTATTACTTTTACAACCGCCTGCCTCCTGCATTTCCGTCTGCACCACTGGGTTTTCATGCTCCCTGAGTAAAACCGTGACAAAAACTAAACAGAGTCTGGAAAAATGTAAAGTAATATGGCTGATCCCATGAGCAGTTGAATACAACAGTGATAAACAGGAAGTACCACATGTTCATCTGTACAAAGCTAACTACAAGTAAATCCTCCATTTTCTGTTATAATTACATTGTATGCTTGATGGTTAAATTAAAGGTTAATGCTTAAAGCTAGTTGCGTTTTGTTTTGTGTGTTTTGTATGTATGATAGATATATGTTGCAATTTCTGGTTGCACAAGTGTAGTCTTTGTTAGCCATGATCCTTTAAAAGTCCTATTTGGGACTGAGTTTTTCATTAACTGCCATAACACCCTGAACACGTCTGATCTTGGAAGCTAGGGTCGGGCCTGGTTAGAACTTGGAAAGGAGACCACCTGTGAATACCAGGAGCCATAAGCTTTTGCACTTCTCACAAACCACACCATGTGATACGTTGTTCAAGTCAAGAGACATTGTCAGTGCTAGGGGCTAAGCACCTCAAAAGGTCAGATCCTAGAATCACCCCTGAATCACACTATGATGCAACATCATTCAAAATAAGCACTTCTTCTCCCTTCAAGGCATATTTCTTGCAGGGATGGCACCATCTAGTGGGCATCCCTTGTCTGTGCACCCTTGTGTCACCTCATTTGTTTAGACTGATTTCCTCCTTGTGTTCCCAGGTGTTTGTAATTACGTCCTGTCTTGTCTGTGTGCATATATAGTCTGTCTGAGAGTCTTGTCCTTTGTCGTGTCGTCGTTAGGTATGGTCTCTTCCTGTCCTGATTGGGGTTGGGCATCGTTTGCATTTGAGCGATTCCGGTTCCGATTCCGATTCTTCTTTTCGATTCCGATTCTTTTCAATTCTGATTCTTTTTTTAGGCGGGGTTAAAAAAAAAGACATGTCAATTCAATTCAGTTCAGTTTATTTATACTGTATAGCTCCAAGTCACAACAGAAGTTGTTTCAGGGCATTGAACAGAAACAATCAAATATAAAACTAATAAGTTAACAGAAACTTTAATGTAAAAATAATGTTAACACTATTTATCTGAGGAGACTGAGTTTAACTCCAACATGTTATAAAAGAGCTACAGTAGTTAGCCAGAGTTCTTTCAGGATGAAATAATTTGTACTTCTGTTTGAATTTAATGCTATGAACTTATTCCTTTTTGTTAATTTTTTTTGTTTTATTTACCTGATGGAGCCGAAGAGGCAGCAAAAAGTCCTGCACAGCGTTTTGCAGACGGACCACACTTCTGGTCGGACACGAAGCAAAAATAATCTGGTGGAGCGCGTCAAAGACGGGACACTATTTTACTTCTCCCTCCTCCTTTGCATGATAGAAAATTATTTCAAGTGCTGCACTGACCTGACTGGTCATTTTATTAAAGTTAAGCCATGCTTACGACTGCGGATGCACACTTCCGGTGGATTCTTCTTCGTTGGTTTTCGGCGGCAAATTCTTCTTCGGCGTTGGTGGCTACTTCCGGTCGGCGGACTAGCATCGAAAATAGGAATCAAAAATACATATTTTGAACGATTCCGTGAAAACCGGACAGTTAGTCCCGGTTCCGAACGATCCTCGATTTTCGATGCCCAACCCTAGTCCTGATCCTGTCTTAGTCCCGTCCTGATTATTTCCTGTTGTAAGTTTATGCTGCCACGTCAGCTCTTTAATTTATTGTTATTAAAAGTATTTATTTTTGTACCTGCCGAGTCTGAGTTCCCTGCCTGCAACTATCGGGTTTGTTTCTGTCTTGCCTGAAAATCCTGACATTTCTCTCTTTTTAGCAGGCCCTCCTAACTGACCATAGACCGGAGCAAATTTAGTTAACTCTCCATCAATTGGCACAGCTGCTGTGGCTTCAGCCTTCACCAGCCTGGTGCACCTATCGCCTTCATGAATAGTTCTCTGTGTTAGTACACCAGCTAATACAGTTTTCTGTCCACACCACTATTGTTTTGGGCTGTTTTTGGTGACCAAATCAGCTACTTAAACAAATTCCACTCCTCACACCAGAGGAGGTGGCAGCTCGGAGGCTTGTCTCTGTGGCTGCGGGAACAAAATATTGAGGAAGGATTAAAACAAATTATTTACTTTTAGAGTCAACCTGATTCAAGAAGGATGCCATGCCTAA
Source organism: Garcialebias charrua (assembly GCA_038048925.1). Lineage (NCBI taxonomy): Eukaryota > Metazoa > Chordata > Actinopteri > Cyprinodontiformes > Rivulidae > Garcialebias > Garcialebias charrua. The sequence goes on from JBBPBX010073881.1 coordinate 16,881, forward strand.
ATGACCTTATAAAACACAAACAGCAGCTGCAGTTCAGTCACTTTTACAGTTTTACGCTGAAAATTGATACGGTAGTAGTTGAGAGTCATCAACACATACTGTAAGGGCAAACAGATCACATCAAATCTGTGCTGAAAACCTTGGCATGCTATAGTTTATATTTTTTTGTCCCAAATGAAATATCTTTAAAACTTTATTTTAAAAGTCTGACATTTTTTAAATTCCCCAACAGCACTGTTTAGTTTAAACTGAACTCCAATGTAATAATAAATACAATTTTACATTTAGAGTAGTATTCATTTTATAAGCACTGAATTGACAAAATCCATCAACTTCTTATCTTACGTATATATTCCTAAAAAAACTTAAAACGTCTGATTTTAAAATTATTTTTACAACCTTTTAAAACGCTGCAACAAAAAAAATCACATCAGTGTACTGTCAGTTGGATTATACTGTAAGTGACTGTATACAAATGGAATGATGGTCCAGCACCATCCTTCCTTTTCCTCTTTCATCAGCCCAAACATATTTTTTGGGTTTACTGACTCGCTGCATGACATTGTTAAAACACATCAAATAAATTTCTTGGGTAAAGCGTATCACTGCAAAATGGAGTGACATCCATGGGCGTCGGGCAGTGTGTGCCTGGGATTTTTTTTAAAGGTCACCCACTCTGCTTGCAGCAAAACACACTGAACCATCACTGATCCTCAGCCACTGTTCATGGTTGGTGTCACACTGAGCAGTCATGCCTTTATGTATCTGTCAGTGGATGTAAGCATGACGTTTAGACGTGACTAAACTTAGATATTTAAGATACATTAATTAATT
>JBBPBX010073882.1:0-14134 GCA_038048925.1 Garcialebias charrua
ACTGGGTACTAGACTTCTTAACAAACAGACCACAGTCCGTGAAGATCCACAACTTCTCCTCCTCCACCATAACCCTCAGCACTGGCTCTCCCCAAGGATGTGTGCTGAGCCCTCTTCTGTTCACTCTGCTCACATATGATTGTACAGCCACACATCCAGGCTGTCATATTGTTAAGTTTGCAGATGATACAGCGGTGGTGGGATGCATCACAAACAATGATGAGTCCAGCTACAGACAGGAGGTGGAACACCTGGAGAGCTGGTGCAAAGAGAATAATCTTCACATGAATGTGAAGAAGACAAAGGAGATGATTGTGGACTTCAGAAGGAACAAACACACCCATGCCCCACTGAACATAGGTGGATCTGCGGTGGAGGTGGTCTCCAGCTACAAATACTTGGGTGTACACTTGAATGATAACCTCAGCTGGAGCAACAACACCACCAGCCTGATCAAGAAAGGTCATCAGAGACTCTACTTCCTCAGACGGCTGAGACGAGCTGGTCTGAGCAGCCCAGTTCTCACCTCCTTCTACAGGTGTGCAGTGGAGAGCATCCTGTGCTCCAGCATCAATGTGTGGCATGGAGGCTGCACAGTTGCAGAGAGGAAAGCTCTACAGAGAGTGGTGAAGGCTGCACAGAAGTCTGTTGGAGTCAGTCTCCCCACCATCACAGACATTTACACCTCCAGATGCAGGAAAAGAGCCACCTGCATCATGAAAGACCTCACTCACCCAGCACACTCACTCTTTGCCCCACTCCCCTCAGGACGGAGGTTGAGGAGCATCAAATGTAGAACCACTAGACTGAGGAACAGCTTCTACCCTGAGGCTGTTAGACTCATGAATAAATAAATAATAAGAATAAACACTGCAAAATATCACATCATGCTGATGCTGATCTGTTTCTTGTTGCTGTGTTCATCTGTGACCATCTGCTCATACAGACTCATGTTCGTGCTGCTGTTTATAATGATGTTTTTCCACTACATTAGGGCTTAGTGTATTACTAGTTGATGTTTCTCTTAGTTAATTCTAGATGTTATTACTGTTTTTCTCTTGCATTTGTTGTTGGATGTAACTGGGACCCCGTGTACATAATCTCGTTTTCATCACATGTACCACATGCGGTGCAAATGACAATAAAGACTCTCTGACTCTGACTTAATAGTGTGATCCCCTATAGTTGGAACAAACTCTACAGTCTACAGTCCCCCTTTTTGAATAGGGGAACCACCATCCCAGTCTGCCAATCCAAGGGAACTGCCCCTGATGTCCATGCAATATTGCAGAGTTGATGTAAGCCAACACAACCCTACAACATCCAGAGCCCTAAGGAACTTCGGGCTAGTCTCATCCACCCCTAGGGCCTTGCCACCGAGAAGCTTTTTAACCACCTCGGTGACCTTAGCACCAGAGATTGGAGAGCCCGACCCAAAGTCCCCAGGCTCCGCTTCCTCATTGGAAGACATGCCAGTGGGATTGAGGAGGTCTTCAAAGTGTTCTTCCTACCGACTCACAACATCCCGAGTTGAGGTCAGCAGCACGCCACCCCCACTAAAATGGTGTTGATAGCATACCGCTTTCCCCCACTGAGACGCTGGATGGTGGACCAGAATTGTCTCGAAGCCGTATGGAAGTCAGTCTCCAAGGCCTCTCCACTCACGCCCGAGTTTTTGCTCAGCAACCACCCGAACTGCATGCCGTTTGGACTGCCGGTACCCATCAGCTGCTTCCGGGGTCCCACAGGGCAAAAAGGTCCAATACGACTCCTACTTCAGCCTGACAACATCCCTCACCGCCTGTGTCCACCACCGGGTTCGAGGGTTGCCTCCACGACAGGCACCAATGACATTGCGACCATAGCTCCGATGAGCCGCCTTGACAATAGAGGTGCGGAACATGGCCCACTCAGACTCAATGTCCCCCGCCTTCCTTGGTACGTGTTCAAAGCTCTCCCTGAGGTGGGAGTTAAAGCTCTGTCTTATGGGAGACTCTGCCAGATGTTCCCAGAAGACCCTCACAATACGCTTGGTTCTGCCAGGTCTGACCGGCATCCTCCCCCACCATCAGAGCCAACTCACCACCAGGTAGTGGTCAGTTGACAGCTCCGCCCCTCTCTTCACCCGAGTGTCCAAGACATGCGGTCGCAGATCAGATGAGACGACAACTAAGTCGATCATTGAACTGCGACCTAGGGTGTCCTGGTGCCAAGAGCACATATGGACACCCTTATGCTTGAACATGATGTTCGTTATGGACAATCCATGATGAGCACAGAAGTCCAATAACAGAACACCACTTGAGTTCAGATCAGAGGGGCCGTTCCACCCAACCACACCCCTCCAGGTCTCACTGTCATTGTCCACTTGAGCGTTGAAGTCACCCAGTAGAACAAGGGAGTCCCTAGGAGGCACACTCTCCAATACCCCCTCCAAGGACTCCAAAAAAGGTGGGTAATCTGCGCTGCCGTTTGGCGAAAAGGCACAAACAACAGTCAGAGCCCGTCCCCCTACACATAGGCAGAGGGAGGCTACTCTCTCATTCACCGAGGTGAACTCCAACATACAGGTACCAAGATGGGGGGCAACAAGTATCCCCACTCCTGCTCGGCGCCTCTCACCAGGGGAACTCCAGTGGAAGAGTGTCCAACCTCTCTCAAGTAAACTGGTTCCAGAGCCAGAGCCATGCGTTGTGGTGAGTCCGACTACTTCTAGCCGGAACCTCTCAACCTCACACACTAGCTCAGGCTCCTTCCTCACCAGAAAGGTGACATTCCACGTCCCAATAGCCAGCTTCTGTAGTCGAGGATCAGACGGCCAGGGACCCCGCCCTCTGCCACCACCTATCCCACATTGTAACCGACCCCTTTGGCCCCTCCCACAGTTGGTGAGCCCATGGGAAAGGGGACCCACGTCTCCTCTTTGGGCTTGCCCGGCCGGGCTCCATGGGTAAAAGCCCGGCCACCAGGCACTCGTCAGCGTGCCCCACCTCCATGCCTGGCTCCAGAGTGGGGCCCCCGGTGACCCACGTCCGGGCGAAGGAACATTTAATCCATTTGTTTTACTCATCATAAGGGGTCTTTAGGCTACACTTTGTCTGGTCCCTCACCTAGGACCCGTCTGTCTTGGGTGACCCTACTAGGGGCACAAAGCCCCTGACAGCATAGGTCCTAGGATCATTAGGACACTCAAACCCCTCCATGACGGTAAGGTGGCAGCCCATTCATTCAACCTTTATTTAAACATATAAGTCACATTGAGCTTCGAAGACTCATTTACAAGTGAGATCTGTTGGACAGACAATAAAAGTGGTTAAAAATGACACATAGGGTTTGGAGACAAAAAAATCCTAACACATTTTTGACCTCTGTTTGAAGGTCAAAAATGTGGTAATGAAAAAAAGTCTTGCACACAAGCACATAGTGACGCCGACATTACACAGAGGGCGGTGGGGACTCAAAGGTGGTTGAGCAGCCAGCTCCTAGATCTGTGCACACTCATGGGGGGGGGGGAGCTGCCGAGGACGGCCAGAGGCGAGAGTCCTGAAATGATGACAGAATGTTTATTCAGCTGTGCTCCTCTGAAAAGTCAGTGGAATTCCTCAGTAGCAGGTTTGGGAGGGGATGAGAACATCAAGTTTACAAAACTTCTCAGACGTGTTGAGATAAGACGGCCTATCAAGGCCAGTCGGGAAGCCGAATGTCAGATAAACACGATTGTTTTGGGAACACGCAGAACTTTAATGACATACCTTCAGTCTGTGTCTGTCCACTCACTCCCGAAATGTCCTAATTAAAATGACCACACCAATGGATGTCAGGGTTTATAGGCAGGCTTGAACCCAATGGTGCAGACAAGAGTCAGACTCAAGGATTATAAACATAAATAGGAACAGTTGTTATAATTTGAAGGGAATGGATATTTTTGTAAAACCGAAGTATCGAACCAGTTTGAGGGGTAGGTCTACTTCAATACAAGGAATAAGTTTATGGAATTGTTTGGACTGTGATATTAAAAAAGAAGAAATCATTATTTTTATTTAAGAAAAAGATCAAGAATATTTTGTTGACAAGATATATATAAGTTAGTTAATATCTATTAACTATAATGAATAATTGTGACAATTTATATGTTTTTGTTGTATTATTTATGATTATTGCTTGAATTTGATTGTTTAAATTGATTTGTTAAGAAGGGGCAGATATGATAAGATATCATTCTTCTTCTGCCACCTTTCATTTTATATGTATTTTATTTATTTGTATCTGTAATTGTATTTGTGTTTTTTTTAATTGAAATGAAATGAATAAACGTTTAAAACAAAAAACAAATACTTTTAATAACAAATTAAAGAGCTGACATGTTAGCTTAAACTCACTTTCACAGAGATCAGGACAGACTGGATAAGAACAGGGCAGATCAGGACAGACTGGATCAGACAGGTCATACCCAACAAGGACACCACAAGGAACTAACTGACAGGCAGGCTATATATACACAGAGACAAGACAGGACGCAATCACAAAACACCTGGGAACAATTAACTAACTAAAGACACATAGCAGGACTGAGAACTAATAAAGGTTAAATAAACAAGGAGACTAAACTGGAGGTTAAACAGAGTAATCAAACATGGAGACTTAAACTAGGAGTAAAGGACTGTAAGGAACTGGATATGTAGAAACTAAATACAGTACATGAATTAAGAACTGATAAATGAGACCAGGGTAATTATCAAACCTAAACATTAATAAATACTTGAGCAGGATCTAGGGAATAAAGCTAACCATGAAACTAGGAAAACAGAACAGGACTGGAACAGGGGAAACTAAATAAAATTAAGAAAAAACATCAGGAGCTGGCTGACAGTAAACAAAAGGAGAACAGACAAAGGATGCCCACTAGATGGTGCCATCCTAGATGGTGCCATCCTGACAATGGAACGTGCCTTAGAAAATCCCAGAGATCTAATCCATTCAGCCAAAAGTCTGGGTTTTCGAGACATGAACCAAGCCATCATGTAAGGCAGGCAGCCTGACCACGTCCAGATATGAAGCTGACGTCTTCCCTTTGTGTTGATAGACCAGGAACCAGCCAAATCCAAAAAGCAGAAACCAGTTATCATAAATCCAATTAAATATGCATCCTTAAGATCCACAGATGACAGCAGAGATAGACACGTCATCAAGTCGATGAGATATCCAGCTGTGTGCATGCCAACAAGGCAAATCGGCTCGCCTGTAGCCTGTCTTCTTGTTGAAGAAATGTTATCAGTTGTGTTGAGGGACCAACTGACCAAAATTGAAGTCCATAGTTATGATTCAGAATATTTTGTAGAAGAGAGGCTCTCAGACCGTTTCAGAGACAAGAAAAAGCAAAAGCAAAGCGGAGACCGAGAGGAGATGCCCCGCCCTTGAGAAGAGCAAGTGTTGACCTAGTATAGCTCCATTTTATGTTACAGATCTTATTGTTCCGTATTTTCCCAATAGAACACTCTACTCTCAGATTCTGGGTTTACTGTACTTGCGGTTCCTAGAGGTTCTTCTTTACCACTAGGGGTGGGCCATATCGTCTCGTTTACGATAATACCGGTGGATTTTTTGACACCGGTGAAAAAAATTATATCGCGGCATCCTATGATGACGTCATTTGACTGCGTCACTTTGCGATAACGGTGGTTTTGTGGAGGAACGCGGACCGCGTGAAGCAGCAGACAGCAGCCGGTGTTCCGTGGAGACTGCCTTCATGTGGAGATGCCCTACATTTTGTTAATACGCATGCGCGCGCACACCGCGAGGAGGAGGAACGAGCTAGCATTAGCCTCATAGTTGCATCGTAGCTTCACCGGGCAGCCGGCTTTGTGCGATCAGAGGTCCCTGGAGCTCGCCTCGATGTCGGACTGGAAGCCGAAGACATCGGGGGACAACGAGCTAACTTGGAATAATAAAGCCGACAACCTTTTAGGAGGTGCGTGCAGCTAAACCGGACTGCCCGGAGCTGCGGGTTCGGGGGCTAAATGCTAACAGCTGAACGCGGCGCGCACAGACTGCGGCGTCGGTAAGTTATTAAAACTTTTTCTGTCTCCAACTGTATGAAGTTAGGATACTAACAGTCCTTCCTGTAAAGGGTTTAAACTGCGTGGTGCTACAGAAAGCTGCGAAGCTCAGACGTAACGCAGCGGTGCTAACAACTGGAGCTAACAGCTGGAGCTAACAGCTGGAGCTAACAGCAAACTGATGACAGAAGCTGCCGCTTAAAGTAAGAAATTATTATTTTTATTTACTGTATGCTCTTTTAAAATGTGTTAAAGTGTTAGAATAGTCATTACCGCACACCTCAGTGGCGGCTTCCAGACTCCCATTTGTTTCTAAACTTCTAGAGAAAATAGTTGAGTCCCAACTAAAGTGCTTCCTGGAGGATCACGCTATCCCCGAGCTTTTCCAGTCTGGCTTCAAATCTCTCCACAGCACTGAGACTGCCCTACTGAAGGTTTTTAACGACATCTTTCTATCCACAGATACTGGTGACTCTGTGCTGCTTGTCCTATTGGACCTCACATCCGCTTTCGACACCATCGACCATGAGATCCTCATTGCTAGGTTGGAGCAGTGGGTGGGCATCTCAGGATCAGCCCTAAACTGGTTCAGATCCTACCTCTCTGACAGGTCTTTTTGTGTGTCCATCAATGATTTTACTTCTGCAGTGGCGGCTCTTAAATGGGGGGTTCCGCAGGGGTCCATCCTGGGTCCTCTCTTGTTCTCCTTATACCTGCTGCCACTCGGTGCTATTTTCCGGAAACACAATATACCTTTCCACTTCTACGCTGATGACTGTCAAATCTACTTCCCCCTAAGACAAAATGGTACAGGCTCTATTCAACCTCTGCTCGACTGCCTGGCTGACATCAGGGACTGGATGGCTTTAAATTTCTTAAGCTTCAATGATAAGAAGTCTGAAGCCATATTGTTCCTTCCCAATGACACAACCTCAAACCACTGCATTGACCTGTCTGCTCTACCCCTGTCCGAAAAACAAAAAGTCAAAAATCTGGGAGTGATAATGGATCCTTCCATGAAACTCAACAGTCATGTAAACATGATCGTCAAATCCTGTTTTTTCCAGCTGAGGCGTCTGTCTAAGCTGAAGCCCATATTATCCAAAAAGCACCTGGAGACAGTGATTCACGCATTCATTACATCTAGGCTCGATTACTGCAATTCACTTCTGTTTGGCGTCAGTCAAGCCACCATTGCACGATTACAACTGGTTCAGAACGCAGCTGCCCGATTTTTAACCAGCACACGCAAAAGAGAGCACATTACACCAGTCTTGGCCTCCCTTCACTGGCTACCGGTTCATCTTCGAATCCAATTCAAAATTCTCATGTATGTCTACAAATCGCTGAACAGTCTCGCCCCCGCCTATCTCTCGGATCTGATACACCCATATGTCCCTCCACGTGCTTTGAGGTCAGAGGATCAGGTACTCTTAATAGTTCCAGAAACTCGCCTTAAGCGCAGGGGTGACAGGGCGTTCTCTGTAGCAGGCCCAAGACTCTGGAACGAGTTACCGCTGCTCATCAAACAGGCCCCCTCCCTCTCGGTTTTCAAATCCCGGTTAAAAACTCACTACTACTCCATCGCTTTCAATGCCAGCTGATTTGTATTGGATCGTTTGATTTATGATCTGCAATGTTTTTATGTTTTTCGTGTTGTACTTCATTGTCTGTGTTGCCTGTTGCGTGTTTGTTTGTCCAGCACTTTGGTGTGGACTTGTTCCTGTTTAAAGTGCTTTATAAATAAAATGGTATGGTATGGTATGGTATGGCTGGTGCGGTATATATATTTTTGCTTGTTAAATATGAATATATTTTTTTTGTATTCTGGTGACTGTTTATGAAAAGTCATTTTGAAATTACACATTTGTTTGGTTGATTCAATAAAAGGAGAAAATGTGAAATATCGTCTGATATCGTTATCGGGTTATTTCAAAAAATATATTGTGATATCATTTTTTGGTAATATCGCCCACCCCTATTTACCACACTCCCCATTTTTCTGGATAGTGGACCCCAAGTACTTGAAGTCCTGCACCTTTGTGACCTCTGCTCCTTGTAGTCTCACTGTTCCACCCCCTCCCTCTCATTCACACACATGTACTCTGTCTTACTACGGCTGACTTTCATTCCTCTTCTTTCAAGTGCATACCTCCACCTCTCCAAGTTCTCTTCCACATGTTCCCTGTTCTCACCACAGATCACAATGTCATCTGCAAACATCATAGTCCATGGGGATTCCTGCCTGACCTCATCTGTTAGTCGGTCCATCACAAGTGCAAACAAGAAAGGGCTAAGAGCAGATCCTTGATGCAATCCCACCTCCACCTTGAAGCTTTCTGTCACTCCTACAGCACATCTCACCACTGTAATGCTGTTCTCATGCATGTCCTGTACCAGTCTAACATAATTTTCTGCCACTCCAGATTTCATGCAATACCACACCTTCTCTCTTGGCACTCTATCATATGTTTTATCTAAATCCACAAAGACACAATGGAGTTCTTTCTGACCCTCACTGTACTTCTCCATCAGCATTCTCAAAGCAAAGATGGCATCTGTGGTGCTCTTTCTTGGCATGAAACCATACTGTTGCTCACAGATAGTCACCTCTCGTCTAAGTCTTGCTTCCACAACTCTCTCCCAGATCTTCATTGTGTGGCTCATCAACTTTATTCCTCTGTAGTTGCTACAACTCTGTACATCACCCTTGTTCTTAAAAATGGGCACCAGCACACTTCTTCTCCATTCTTCAGGCATTTTCTCACCCTCAAAAATTCCATACTGCCATCTCTCCAAAACATTTCCAAACCTCCACTGGTATGTCAAAAGGTCCTACTGCCTTCCCCTTCTTCATTCTTTTCAGAGCATTCCAGAACTCACCCTCACTAATCTTTCCCACTTCCTGGTCCACAGTTTCTATGACCTCTACTCTTCTTTCTCTTTCATTCTCTTCATTCATTAGCTCCTCAAAGTATTCCTTCCACTTTCCTGTCACACTCTCCTCACTTGTTAGAACATTACCATTCCTATATTTAATAAGCCTAATCTGTTGCACATCCTTTCCAGCCTGATCCCTCTGTCTTGCCAATCGGTACAAGTCCTTGACTCCCTCTTTAGTGTCCAGTCTTCCATACAACTCATCGTTCACCCTCTGCTTTGCCTTGGCTACTTCCCTCTTTGTTCTATGTCCCATCTCCTTATATTCCTGTCTCCTCTCTTCAGTCCTCTCACTGTCATATTTCTCTGCTTGGCTAACCTCTTTCTTTGAATGGTGTCCTGCACTTCACTATTCCACCACCAGGTTTCCTTATCATCCACTCTCTGTCCAGATGACACACCAAGTACCTTCCTACCTGTCTCTCTAATTGCTGTTGCTGTAGTAGCCCAGTCATTTGGAAGCTCTTTCTTACCACCCAGAGCCTTTAACAGCTCCTCTCTGAAGTTCTCACAACATTCTTCCTTCTTCAGCTTCCACCATTTGGTGTTCTTCTCTGGTTTTACTCTTTTTCTCTTCTTCACAACAACAGTCATTCTACACACAACCATCCGATGCTGTCTGGCCACGCTCTCCCCTGCCACAACTTTACAGTCTCCAATCTCCCTCAGGTTTCCTCTTCTACACAGAATGTAGTCGACCTGCGTACTCCTTCCTCCACTCTTATAGGTCACTCTATGTTCCTCCCTCTTTTGGAAATAGGTATTGACTATAGCCATTTCCATTCTCTTGGCAAAATCCACCACCATCTGTCCTTCCTGGTTTCTTTCCTTGACACCAAACCTACCCATCACTTCCTCATCCCCTCTGTTTCCTTCACCAACATGTCCATTCAGGTCTGCTCCAATCACCACTCTTTCCTCCCTGGGAATACTCTCTATCACTTCATCCAAATCTTTCCAAAATGCATCTTTCTCCTCTCCATCATATCCAACCTGTGGAGCATAACCACTGACTATGTTTAGCAGCAGACATTCTACTTCTACCTTCAGGCACATCATCCTATCTGACACTCTCTTCACCTCCACTACATTATTTGCCAATTCCTCCTTCAGGACCACCCCTACTCCATTTCTCTTTCTATCCACACCATGGTAAAACAGTTTGAACCCTGCTCCAATGCTGCAGGCATTGCTGCCCTTCCATTTGGTCTCTTGGACACATAAAACATCTACCTTTCTTCTCTGCATCATGTCAGCCAGCTCTCTACCTTTGCCTGTTATTGTCCCTACATTTAGAGTTGCAACCCTGGAGACAATAATACACGCATTTTTTATATCTAGGCTTGATTACTGCAATTCACTCCTGTTTGGTATCAGTCAGACCACCAGTGCACAATTACAACTGGTCCAGAACGCAGCAGCCCGATTTTTAACCAGTACAGGCAAAAGAGAACACATTACACCAGTCTTGGCCTCCCTGCACTGGCTACTGGTTCATCTTCTAATCCAGTTCAAAATTCTCCTGTATGTCTACAAATCGCTGAACAGTCTCGCCCCCGCCTATCTCTCTGATTTGCTACAACCGTATGTCCCATCACGTTCTCTGAGGTCAGCGGACCAGTTACTTCTCACAGTTCCAGGAACTCGTCTTAAATGCAGAGGTGACAGGGCCTTCTCTGTAGCAGGTCCAAGACTTTGGAATGAGTTACCTCTGCTCGTCAGACAGGCCCCCTCCCTCTTGGTTTTCAAATCCCGTTTAAAGACTCACTACTATTCCGTTACTTTCAACACCAGATGATCTGTGTTTGGTCGTTATATTTATTATCTGCGACGATTTTATGTCTATATTCTGTTTTTACTTCATTTTGTATGTTGCCTATGTGTTGCCTGTTGTTTGTTCGTACAGCACTTTGGCTGGCCTTGCCGCTGTTTTAAGTGCTCTATAAATAAAATGGCATGGTATAATTTACAAGGTCTGAAAACAACTACAACACTGTCCTTTCTCAGGACAAGATTTTAGTTTAAAACTTTAGTGTGAAAAGTGGTGGGCTTAACTTTATGATAAATTTAATAAAACAAATGAAAATTTAGTCTTCGTTCTTGCTTTGAACAATTTTAAGTTTTCCTTGTTATTGATAGAAATACAATGCATGTTAAGATTAATTAAATAAAACTTTGTGGTTAAACTACCTGCATTTTATTATAACTGTCATGGTTATTGTATTAACAATTAACTTTTAAGCATTATGTCGTAATAAATCGGGAGAGTGAGGAATTGAAAAAAATGACCTGCCAAGCATTACGTAGCAGATTTTCTGTGTGTCAGGTTGTCTCAGTGAAATTCATGAATACACAGGAACATATATGTGCAGGTGTTTACTGATGCATGCTCAACATCTGTAAAGATGTCATTCATTTAGAAATACAGTATCCTGATGCTACTTCAGTGACAATAATCTTTTGAAAAATGTTCTGAACATGTGCAACTTTTTAAAATTGATGTCCATGCATGGCTTGGCATTTATTCCATCAGCAAATAGTGTGAAACTGATGTAAAATGTTACAAAAAGGAAATGCCACCTATTCGCCACAAAAACATTAACCATGCCAATCGATGGTGACGTTGAAGGTGGAGTGTGTGCGTGCATGTGTGAGGCAAGAAGTGATCAATGGCGGTTCCCTCTCCTTTCCAGCGCACAGCAGCAGATGGGGAGGGGGTGTGGGCTAGTGGGATGAGTCACACGCATAATGAACTTGCCTGTTGTGCTATTCAAAAAAAAAAAAGGGAAAACAGAAACACATACAGCAAAGTGGGCTGGAGTTGATCAACACTGTCCACACAAGAGAACCTGAAAACAAACCGGCTCTTTGCTGGAACCTTTTAGTCTGAAAAAAAAAAATCCAAGGTAAACTTATTCATTACACAGATGCAAACAACAGAAAGACGACTCTTAATATTTTTTAACAATTTTTTTTAGATAATTTCAACACTGAGCACAAATAAATAAAATGTATTTGACAGGTTCAAGCAAAGTTTCATCCTTTATACTCAAAGCTAAATAGCTCCACTGAAATAAAAATTAACTAAGTTAAAAAAGATTGATGTTAATGAAGTTGTTTATAAGACTTGTTTATTAACTTTGAAGCAAAGCAAGCTTTTCAAAAGTTGTGGATGTTGCTGTAAAAATCCTCACGCCACTCCTGCCTCCAGATGGACGGAGCAACTTCTTGAAAAGATTTGGTGATAATAGCTTTGACATTTGCAACGATGACTGACACCAAACTTGGGAATGAGTCACTGACGTTAATTCATACAGAGCGCGAGGCGCCTCACTTAGGCTGTACCTTTTCCAAGAAGGCAGCAAAGCAGGAACTAACCTCGTGGTGAGTTTTGGTGCTTAAATACAGAACAAATAAATGTAAATAAAAAGAACTGCTCTTGTTTGTGCTTTTGCACTCTTTGTTAGGTGTGTAATATCTGCCTTTCCCAGCAGAGGGAACAGCAGAGTTAGGAGTGGTCCGAGTGGCGCAGTCTACAAAGTGCTTTAATGCAGGATACTTCAACTGTCATCTACTGCTTTCCTTCAAAAAAACTAAAGAAAATGATAAACACATCACATAACTTGATTTGGTTTGTTGGATTTCTACACAGTTCTTTCAAACTAATGAAATCGGAGGGGAAAAACATCATATTTTTGTGCTAACACAATCTCACAACAGAAAACAGCTCATCCAATTATGTCCTGACCATGTGGAAAAAAGACCCTCGTCTCAAGTGTTCTTGTGGTTGAATTCATTAAGAGAAGGGGAGCAGGAACCTGAGAGAAGCCTGAGTACTCACCTAAATCCTACTCGTGACACCCCAGCCCAGGTCAGTTACAGTGGGGGATCTAAAATGTCATTGAGGGGAGTTTTTACAGATCTTGTTACGCCAACACGCAGACCATTAGGGAGACAGGTACACAGGTACAGGATCGCTTTTCTTGTCGCGTCCGTTGCCATAGTAAGGCTGGAGGTAACCGGTTTGCATTTCTTTCTCAAGCACACAAAGTTCATACTGTAGCAAGGTGCAAGTGTGAACAAAGTTAGCTGGTTTGAAGCAGGGAAGTGTGTCATGAGAAAATAAAAAGTTTGGATTAAGAACAAAGGTTTTACTGACTGCAGAGAGAAGGGGTCGACACAGATATCCTCGGACAACAGGAAGAATTTATTTTTCCTGCTTGAAACTCTTCACAACAGCAACTTCTTTACAGTTAAAAGACATATTTAGATTTCTGTTTAAAACTGGGTGAGCAAATCATCTCTGCACTTCTTTCTATCTCATTCAAACGAGTGTCATCGCTTCGTACGCTGGTGTAGCAGGTAGGAGGCGGACGTGCACCAAACAGATGGCCAGTGAGAGCAGACAAACTCAAATGGCATGGAAGCTTCTCACAATTATCCTGTCAGGACTTTATGTTGATAGTGATCAGTCATGTCTGAGACGCATGCGGCCTTCTGCCTCACCCACCTAAATTAATTACTTCACATACATTAAGTACTACACCAGTTAAGAGAAAGTGGGCCAGGGAGTGAAAGAGGGCCACGAAATGTTGACAAAACTCTTTTGCTGGAGGGATTTTTTTCAAATGCCTCTCTGTGTGATGAACTAATCTCTCTTTTGTACAAGGAATGCTGTATAGTTGCAACAAATACTTTCATTTCTTGTCTTTTCAGTGCTGTTTGCACTCTTTTGGCAAGAGTTTAAATAAAGGCTCCCAAACTGGTCAAGACACGTCTACATGTGTAAAAGCAGCATTAGTTCAATTTCTGACAAAAACACATCCATCTGAAGTTATGTGGGTCATCAAATCCTCTCTCAGGTGCTAACATGAAACACAAAAGCAGCCTTTTTAATAAAACTACTGTATCACTTTTTAAATACCGTATTTTCTGGTGTATAGGTCGCACCTGTGTATAGGTCGCATTGTTCAATTATTGCCCAAAAATTGGAAAAATCCTGAAATAGGTTGCACCGGTGTATAGGTCGCACCTACGTCACCGCTGATGTAACGCGTCATCCACCGCTGACGTGACGCGTCACCGCTGAGACAACCCGGCAATATGGACCGAGTGTTTAGCTCTGCTGCTAATGTCTG
>JBBPBX010073883.1:0-17714 GCA_038048925.1 Garcialebias charrua
CTTGAGCACCTGCCCCTTTTGCTCCTTGCCCCCAAGTGCCCTTTTGGTCAAAAAAAAAAAAAAAATTTTTTTTTTTTTTTTTTTTAATTTCCTATTCCTAAGCCTTCCTCTGACACATAATAACGTACTAAAATTATTTATTTTATTTTATTATTATTATTTTTGTATTTTGCAAGAAAAACAACATAATAAGCCCTCCGGTCACGTACCAACACTACATTCCCCACAATGCAACAGTAGTAGTAGGGGTGGGGCCAATCCAATCTGGAGTCGTGTCTCATGAACCCAGAGTAATAAGACCTGCCTCACATTCACATTAGGGTCAGTGGGGGAGCTGGCCCCCTTGGGGGCATTGCCGTTGGAGGGGCATGGCCCCACCCCTACTACTACTATTCAGCAAATCCCTTTCAGTTTGCAGCCAGCTACAGCGTGTGGACTGAGTGAGTAGCACTTTAGCTAACAGCTAGCCAACTTTTCATAGTAACATGTCCGCTGTGTGGAAGTATTTTACACTAAACACCACCAGACAGCAACGTGCAATGTCTGCAGAGCCATAGCGCCACATTAAGCTGCGGTCAAGTTAGTTTTATGTTGGACATTCGAGCTCTGGGGCTTCAGCGGGACGCCACTCTCGCTGAACCGAAACAGGGAGACCGACCGCGGCCAGCTGCATCCAGTCCGACCCACTGTCTGACCGTCTTGTAGGACGGACAGGCAGAGAGCGGCTGACCGAAATCAGAGCGCCCGCCCCGGATTGAACAATAAAAACACACCGCGGCTGAAGCCACGGAGCTCAAATGTTCACCGAGAAGTTGCTAAACTTCATCATAATTAATGACCAACAGCTATCAGCTGTAGAAAATGAAGGATTTCGCAGCTTGATACTTGCAGCCAACAGTAAACAATCATAAAAAAGCATATTAATTAAAAATCACAAGAAAACTATGTTAAAAAAACGAAACATAAACATTTACATTATAAAACAATGTAAAATACTAAAAGCAGGAACATGTCTGTCTGTGTTGGTTTATGCAAGAACTTAACAGATGTAAAGCTATTTAATATTTTATTTAATCCATTTAATCATTCATTTAAAAGAGACAAAATAAAACAAATTAATAAAAAAGAAAACATTGAATGAAAAGAGTGCAAAAAGAAGAAGAAGAAAAAATCTTATATCACCCCCTTAAAATAAACACTGAACCAGTCCGGCCCTTCGCTTGTAGCAAATTAGTTTTTTTGGCCCTCCATGTATTTGACTTTGACATCCCTGGCTTATGCAATAAGGAGCACATCGCCCGTCCAAAAACTATCATCTCTCCATAATGGATATATGTCCGATCTTCTAACTTCCTTTGCTGCATAATGTACATTGCATTTATTCTAGCGTTAGGTAAATGTATCTCGAAGGAAAATAGCACTTAAATAAAAGTCCAACAAGAATATTCATTTAGAATTAAAAATAACTCACCCTGAACTACCATAATAGATAAATGTCATAACCAATCAAGTTGCTCCTGTCCAATAAAAGCGTACAAATGAAGGGGAAAATAAGTAAGTTTAGGGTCTGGTTCGCAGAGTATGGAGTTAAATTTGTTTCACAATTAGTCAATGAAAAAAAAAACTAACCTCAGTTAAGTAAAATAAAATTGTAATCAAAGCTTTTGGAATTGTAATGATTTCATTTTTTTAAAGCAAAAACTTTTGTTTAAAAAACTTTTTTTTTTTATTAAATAGCTAATTTTTCTCTCGTGAACTTAAAAAGTTATTTGCAAAGCATAAACTTTTATTTGTACACATCAGAAATCTTTTGTTGCGATTTTAGGCTCTGCCCACGACATGTGAGAATCGCAAGCAAAACTTTGAATGACAAACAAAACTTAGAATAGCAAGCAAAGATTTCTGGCATGCGCAAAGAAGTTTGTTTTGCAAATAATTAGCAACATAATTGCAAAAAATGTCAATGACCTCACTGAGGTCATTGACATTTTTCGAGACATGACCAACAGAAAACTGCTGCAACACAGTTGTTTTAATAAGGGGCAGATATGATAAGATTTTTTTTCTTCTTCTGCTACCTTTCATTTTATATCTGTTTTTTTCTTTCATGTGTTTGTAAATTGTCTTTGTGTTTTAAATCTGAAATGAATAAATAAAATAAAATGAATAAAAATAAATAAATAAATAAATAAGAAGAGAACAAAAATAGCAAAAATGCTTAAAAGTTGGAAGTTTGTTTTTAAACAGTTCACCATGATGGAAAAGAAGATTTTGGATCTTAGATTCTGTTTGGGGGAAAAAAGAAAGGCAAGAGACCGAAATAAATAAGAGACATTGTCCTCCACTCAACACAGAGAAGATGAGACAATGAGGAAAAAAGAGAAACTGACAAGAAAAAAAGAAGAGGAAAGATTGAAGAAAATGTATATAGGTACTTACAAATACACTAAGACACAAACAGAGATATAGGTCTAAATTTTGGTGGTCAGTTAGTCTCAGTAGGCTTTTCTCATGGTGATATGCATTAACAATTCAATTTTTGCTTTTGTTTAGTTTTCTTCTGCAGTTCCACATTAAAGTTTGATGCAGCTCTGCTTTTCTGAATGGACCATCTTCATCTCCACTGCAAGTGTAGCAAACCAGGCAGCTCTTTCTTTTATAGATTACAGTACACTAAAAAGTTGCATTGTGCCCTTGTTTATATTTTTTATAGTGTAATTCTGTAAAGACAAAATATATCTGGTGGTGTAGCTCTGATTTACATATCTTGCTAAATCGCAGGTTTGAATATTGCAATGCTTTCCTATAACAAAGTAGACCTGCAGAAAGAAATTACTAATAAAATATTTTACATATAGATAGTTGTATGTTCTATGTAGAGGTTTTCCTAAGCTTTGATAGTATATCTCACAATTTTGTAATTTATCATTGTTTATTTAACTCTGAAAGCTATGTGACTTTGTTAACATTCTGTCCTAAAATGCGGTTAGATGTGCCCCTTTTTTTTTTGAGCACCTGCCCCTTTAGTGGTCTCTGCACGTCCCTGGTTGTGTGAACATGTTTCACACACAACACACAGGAGGTGTGGAGAGAGGAGAGCAACATCACAGCAACACGTTGCTGCTTTCAAAGCAACACTTGTGTTTGTGCTGCAACAACAACTATTAGTCATGAAAGAAGTTTTGACACCACAGATTGGGGTATGTTCAAAGAAGCTGCTACCACAAACAACAACACATGTCTCCAGGAGTACTCAGACACTGTATGTTCATACATCGCCAAGTGCATTGATGATGTTACCAACCTCAAAACCATCACTGTTCGGGCTAATCAGAAGCCATGGCTGACAGCTGAGGTTCACAGACTCCTGAAAGCCAGGAATGCTGCCTTCAAAGCGGGAGATCAGGTGGGCCTGAAGGCAGCCAGAAAGAACCTGACCCAGGGCATCAGTGAGGCCAAGGAGCAGTATTCCAGGAAAATAGCTCACCGTTTCAAGGACAGCAAGGATACACGCAGTCTGTGGCAGGGAATACAGACCATCAACAGCAAGGATACACGCAGTCTGTGGCAGGGAATACAGACCATCACAGACTACAAACCACCCCCCCCCAGACCTGTGACAGCTCAACCTCTACGCTGAATGAACTGAATGAGTTCTTCGCTCGGTTTGAGGCAAGTAACAGCACACCTGCACATAAATTCCCCCCCTCTCCTGATGGCCAGGTGCTGGCGCTGTCCTCAGACAGCGTAAGGCGATCATTCATCAAGATTAACGCCCGGAAGGCCTCTGGTCCTGACAACATACCTGGTCGTGTGCTGAAGGACTGTGCAGGGGAACTCGCAGCGGTCTTCACGGACATCTTTAACATCTCACTAAGCCAGGCCATCGTCCCCACCTGTTTCAAAGCCACCACCATCATCCCTGTCCCAAAGAAGGCAACGCCCGCATGCCTCAATGACTATCGCCCAGTAGCACTCACCCCCATCCTGATGAAGTGCTTTGAACGGCTAGTCATGAAAAGCATCACATCTGTCCTCCCTGCCTCCCTGGATCCCTTCCAATTTGCATACCGACCTAATCGCTCAACCGACGATGCCATCTCCTCTGCCCTCCACACAGCTCTCACACATCTGGACACGAAGGACTCTTATGTTAGAATGCTGTTCATCGACTTCAGCTCGGCATTCAACACCATCATCCCCCAACAGCTCATCCATAAACTGGACAGTCTGGGGCTGAACACCTCAATGTGTAACTGGCTGCTAGACTTCCTGACCGGGAGACCACAGACAGTACGGATCGGGAGTAACACATCTAGCACCATCACATTGAACACAGGGGCCCCACAAGGATGTGTGCTGAGCCCCCTTCTATTCACCCTGCTAACACACGACTGCACACCATCGTACAGCTCCAACCACTTCATCAAGTTTGCGGACGACACAACAGTGGTAGGTCTCATCAGCAACAACGATGAGACGGACTACAGGAACGAGGTGAGCCGCTTGGCCTTGTGGTGCGGACACAACAATCTCACTCTCAACGTGGAGAAGACAAAGGAGATTGTCGTGGACTTCAGGAAGAGGGATGCACAACATGCCCCTCTGACCATCAACAGCACCGCAGTGGAGAGAGTGGACAGCACCAAGTTCCTGGGAGTGCACGTCTCAGAAGGACCTGTCCTGGAGCAGGAACACTGCAGCACTGGCCAAGAAGGCTCACCAGCGTCTCTACTTTCTCCGCAAGCTGAAAAGGGCTGGAGCTTCAACCTCCATCATGTGCACCTTCTACAGAGGTGCCATAGAAAGTGTCCTGACCAGCTGCATCACTGTGTGGTTTGGTGCATGCACTGCATCCTGCCGCAAGAGCCTCCAGCGCATCGTGAAAGCAGCTGAGAAGATCGTCGGCACCTCCTTGCCCTCACTGCAGGACTTACACAGCAAACGCCTCACTCGGAAAGCCCACCGCATGGCAGGTGATCCCACACACCCACTACACAGCCGCTTTAGACTGCTGCCATCAGGGAGGAGACTGAGGAGTCTCCAGGCTCGTACCAGCAGACTGAGAGACAGCTCTGTTCATCAGGCAGTCAGAATGCTAAACACTCTGCCTGCTCTGCCTCCCCTCCCATTTGAACTGCCTTAACACAAAAAACTTTCTCACACATTACATATATTTTTACTGTTTTTACTGTTTTCATTTTAATATTGTTCTTATACATTTTTATTATTGCTGGGTTGCAATCACGTGACCCGGAAGTGGCGCGAAATTCAGATGCGGGGCAGGAAGTGATTTTCCCCAGTTCAAAACACAGCAGAATGGATTACAGCAAGTATGCCAAAGCCCTAAATAAACTGGCGAGGACGAGTTTTGGGTTAACCATTTAGGATCAAAAGAAGCTTTAAATGGTTGTCGACTTGTTTCTGCCCGGGTGAGTAGTGAGATGTATTATTTATTTAGTAATTAGCCTATGCTAACTACGCTATCGCTAATGCTAACAACAAGTTTAGTTAGCCCCCTGTTATTTCTATGTGCGTGGATCTACTTAAAAATAATATATTTAGCTTCTGTAAAGCCAAATTCGTGCTGGAGTTGTATGTGTTAACGTTGAGTCATATGCATTTCTACACTGTAGGTCAGAGATCTACAGTAACTCCATTAAAAAGGTAAGTTAATGTACTGAAAATATTATGATTTTTTTTGTTTTGATAATACAGTATCATCAAGGTGATCGTATCTTCTTTGTAACTTCAGATACTAGCTGGTTAAACTCAAGGTGGCCATACATGGGAGCCTCACCAGATGGAGTCGTTTCATGTGACTGTCATGGAGCCAGGGTGTGTGAAATCAAGGTAAAATTTATTTCTCAAAAGGTTTGGACTACTGCACTGCAGACTTAGCTTTTTTAGATTTTTCTACCTGGATTATTGAGCATGCATTAGGGTACTGCACTGCAGACTTTGCGCACCTCACAGTATGAATGTTACAACTATAATTTTTTACTCAAATCTTTGTTGTTTGCATATTTCACAGCATGTAGCCGTAGTTTTGGGGATGGTCTTGCAGTTTGTGGGATGTTGCCTTGTTTCCAGTTAAAAAATGTGTGACCTTTCCATCACCTTTTAAAACTTAGTCCAGATTAATACATTCTTACCTGTGGAACACACCTGGTTGACAGAGACATAAATATAGTCTCATTTTCTAACATTGGTGTTGGATAGTGAAATGAGTGAAACACAATCTTTAAAAACGTATCATATTGAAATGTTTTGGAGACTACCGTATTTATTTTTTATGTCTAAGTTTCATTGTCTTGTCCTTCAGTGCCCACAGAGCAAACAGCATGAAGTCGGTCTGAGGATGTGTGCTGGACAGCCTGGTTTTTGTCTCGTCGTCTCGTCAAGGTTGGAGATTCTGTACAACTGGATAGGAACCATCCTTATTACCATCAGCTCCAGGATCAGATTCACATTGTGGATGTACAATATTGTGATTTTGTAGTATGGAGTGAAAATGATATTTATGTGGAAAGAATTCTGCCAGATGACCAGCTGTGGGAAACAGCAGTTCCCAAAATTCAGCACTATTTTACACATTGCATCCTACCTGAAATCCTGGGACAGAAATCCACACGTGACTAACCAATCTAAGAATCAAGAATGTTATTTGGAGTAGTTGATGAAAGGAGTTTGAAAAGTTTATACAAATTTAAACAGTTGCTCTTTTTTTCCCCAAAAACATTTGTCACTACCATAACATGTTTCAGCTACACCTGTAGCAAGCACTCTGCAGAAGGGTCATGTGATGTTGTTACATGTCATGACAGCTGTTTTTTATTTACAATAATCTTAATTGAAAAGTTAAGTATGTTAAATCAAATGATATATTTAAATCAATATGAGATTAGCTTGTGAATTTCAAAGGTGTTCTAATATGTTAAATAACAGCACATACAAATGTCATATGTCACAAATGTTGCAAAATGAGTCTACTTCAGAAAAATGTTTTTATTTCAATAGCAAAACTCATGTCATTTTAACTGACCAATATTCACAAAGATTGGTTATGGAGTTCATTGAATAAATTAAAAATATTCAACCTTATTGGGTAAATTTTTTTTTTGTCTTCATGAACAATTAACATGTACAAATATGGTCTGTAACAGTATTAGTGATTTAATTTACTTTTGATTTACTTTAAATGATAAATACATGTATAATCATTTAAACTTAAAATATTTATATAAATATAGTTGATTGAATTACTTGTCGCTCAGGCCACTATTAAGAATTGTAATCTTTCATGGAGAACATGAATCGTTCTAAAACAAATTCGAGACACAGTGGCTTTTGACACATTAAATCTATAGGCAAGGTCTTGAAGCTGCAGATGTAATCTGAGATGCATAAGTATCATAATAAATTGCTCAAATTTGGAGAGTGCTGACAGTGATGACATGCTGATGTATAAGGTTCACAGAGCTGAAAAATTTGCATCAAAACTAAAAAGTTGGGCAGTCCCGTATAAAACTTTGTTTTATCGTTGTTCTGGAAGGTTTCAGGAGTAAATTTAGTCACTGAGACTTTTTCCTTAAGGTCGCAGATCTCAGTTGTGTAGCCTTTCACTGCATCCTCCAGCTTTGTGAGGTCAACCATGCTTAGATCCGTCTGGCATTCTGCATCTGCAAATATTTAATTATTAAAAATTACGTTCAGAAATTCTATAAATAAATAAATAGTATTTTTATTTATTATTATTTTACCTTTGAATCGTTCGTTTTCAGGGGCTGGTAAGCTTTCTTCACAGAGCTCATCTTCCAGACTGTTGGCCTCCTCCTCAGTGGCAGTGCAGAGAAGCTTCCAGGCCTTAGCTCTTTCCCTGCGCCGGAGGGATGCTTCTGTTTGTGGCCACTCGTTACTTCTTTGGTACCCCAGGTTAACAGTGGGGGCCCAGTCTTGGGAATGTACATCACCTGCTGCACTCGGACAACCTAAATATAAGACACCACTTTAAAGTAAAACACGTAAATGCCTTTCCTAGCACTAAGCTAACCGCTAACAACATTAGCATTCTAATCGGATTTTTTCTGGGAACAACCAAGTGTTGAACCACTACACAAGCTAGGGCATAACATATCTTACCTGTCTTTCTAGTTACTGTCCAATAAAATATCTGAAAATATGATTTAAACGATACGACCCTTACCTGTAACAAAGTGGTCGCTGCAGACTCTCGTCAGTTTCTGCACCTCCTGTTTTTAGCCGTAGGTTGTAATCCACGTTTGTCGTCTTTTTTCTGTAAGTTTTTTTAAATTAATCCCCTTGTAGCATACTACTTTCGGAACACGAAAATAACTTTTATCTATCTCTCGATTAGAGCGGTTGCAACAACCGTAAACGGCACAGAATTTAGGCATGTTGATGCTGAATCAGCAACAGAAGGAAACGGCTGCGTTTACTTCTTGCCCCGCATCTGCATTCTGTGACGTCACTGCTACGTCATCTGAAACCCAGCAATAAGAGTCCAGGGACTTAAACCATTCATTTGAAGGTTTATTTGGAATCATTGAGAATAAATAATTTATTCTCGGCAGCACCATCATTTTTACTGAGGCAACTCTTCCCATAAGTGATATGGGTAGAGATCTCCATCTAGTAAGATCGTCTTCAATTTTCTTTAATAGTGGGATATGATTCAATTTTATTAAGTCTTCCAATTTAGGAGAGATATTAACACCCAAATATGTAATGTTACCTGATTGTAGTCTTTCATTGAGAGAATTATTAAACACGCAATTTATTGGAAGAACTGTAGATTTTGTCCAATTTATAGAATAATCAGAAACTTTTGAGAACGAGTTTATTAGTTTGATAACATTAGATATTGAGTTTCCTGAGTTATCAAGAAAAAGTAAAACATTGTCAGCATAAAGACTAATTTTATGTTCTATGTTTCTACACTTTATGCCTTTAATATCAGCACTTTGCCTTATTGCTGCTGCTAAAGGTTAAATAAAAATAGCAAATAATGCTGGTGAAAGTGGGCAACCTTGCCTGGTTCCCCTCTGTAAACAGAAGCTTGAGGTTATTTGATTATTTGTCCTGACGCACGCTGTTGGTGAGCTATTTAATATTTTTAACCAGTTAATGAAGTAGTTCCCAAATCCAAATGCATTTAAGGTAGCAAATAAGAAATTCCAATTTACTCTATCGAATGCTTTTTCTGCATCGAAGGACAAAATAGTTGTTTCAATATTTTTAAAATACGAATACTCTATTACATTATATAATCTGTGAGTGTTTGTGTTCAAGTGTCTTCCTTTTATGAACCCGGTTTGGTCTGGATGTATAATAACAGGAGTTATCTTCTCAAGTATTTTATATTAAGACTTTAAAAATTATTTTAACATCAACATTAATAAGAGAGATTGGAAGATAACTGGTAGGTAATACTGGGTCTTTGCCTGGTTTTAATAGGACACTAATGTTGGCTGAATTCATGTGTTGGTAGCCTGCCATTTTCTTCTGACTCAAGTAGCACTCTATAAAATATCGGTTCCAATATGTCCCAGAATTTTTTATAGAATTCTACTGGATATCCATCAGGACCTGGAGATTTCTTATTAGGCATGCTTTTAATTGCTTCATGGATCTCATCTGATGTTAATGGTGAATCTAGTTTTGATGATTGACTAATATCTAGTTTTGGAAGTGTTACTCTCTCCAAGAATTCATTAACATCCTCATTAGATGGATTTATTTGTGGAGTATATAGAGTTTTATAGAAATCTTTAAAAACACTGTTTACTTTTCCCTCATCATAAATTATATTTCCATTTTTATCTTTAATACCATATATAGATGTTTTTTCCTTGTTTAATTTGAGTTTATTAGCTAGAAAGTTCCCTGATTTATTACCATATTCAAAATTGTCTAATCTATCTCAAAGGGAGAGCCTAGACACCCTGTAGGAGAAAATTCATTTTGTCCGCCTGTATCCGCTATCTCGTTCTTTTGGTCAAGACCCAAAGCTCATGACCATAGATGAGGATAGGAACGTAGATCGACCGGTAAATTGAGAGCTTCGCCTTTTGACTAAGCTCTCTCTTCACCACGACAGACGGGTACAGCTCCCACTTCACTGCAGATGCCGCACTTATCCGCCTATTGAGCTCTCGCTCCATTTTTCCCTCATTCGTGAACAAGACCCCGAGATACTTAAACTCCTCCGCTTGGGGCAGGACCTCCTCCCCAACCCGGAGAGGGAACTCTACCTTTTTCCGGTTCAAGACTATGGCCTCGGATTTGGAGGAACTGATCCCGGCTGCGTCACAGTCGGCTGCAAACCGCTCCAGCAAAAGCTGTAGAGCACGACCTGATGAAGCCAATAGGACCACATCATCTGCAAAAAACAGAGAAGTGATTCTAAGGCCACCAAAATGGATCCTCTCAACACCTTGCCTGCACCTAGAAATTCTGTCCATAAAAGTTATGAACAGAATCAGTGACAAAGGGCTACCTTGGCGGAGTCTAACTCTCACTGGGAACGAGCCTGACTTACTACCAGCAATGTGGACCAAGCTCTGACACAGGAACAAAGGGCCTGGTACCCCATACTCCCAGAGTAGTAATCTAAGTAATACAAATAAAAATATATATATATTTATATACATTTTTAATGGTACTATTTATAATAATTCTCATCCAATGACTTTAGGATATCAAAACATTTTTATGCTTAAAATTAATTTAAAAAATAAATTGAGTCCCTGAGTCAACTGTCCACCCTGTTACTCTAAAATACCGTTTGGCTTAATGTTATTCTTTTTTTTTTTTTCAAATGATGTGCATTTACACCTCAGGGCCACCGTAGATACACCAGGTGAAACAATCAGTGATTTTGCCTGCTGGGTGTCAAAAAAGCATAGTTTAGAGTGTTTGCTAAGTTGGAGCTGCTTCTCCACCTCCAGCTACCTCCTTAAGAACTTCTTTTGTCTCCAGTAACTCAGCAGCAATGAACCATAAGGTACATATCCTAACAAAAGTGTAAATATCTAATAGTTTTGATCATGACAGTAGTTTGATCTTAAGGATAGAATCTTGCAGGATCTGATGAAAATTTTGCAGGAATGATCAGTTTTAAGAAGACAAGAAAAGTGTTTAATAAACATAACTGCTGTGTGAATATTGTGAGTGTGGAATCAGGTGGGAGGAAAACACATTGTGGGAACAGGCTGTAAATTGATCAAAACGCTGGTGGAAGTGGACTTAACAATATTCTTTGGTGCAGGATTTTACACCACAAAAGTAAATCCAAACCAGTGATAAAGACTGATTTTATAAAAATGATTGTGCATGCGTTTTACTCTGCGTAGCTGTGTGGATGATGCTGGGCTGTAAATATCACAAAGCTGATTGCCTGTTTCCCAATCTGCTGTGTGTTCAAGACAAAGAGGCTGATTTTGATTCCTTTTGTTTCTTTGTTGAGTAACGTGATACAAAATGTGGGTTTGTGGAGGTTATTTCTGCAAAGCCAGGCTGAGACTCTGATGTATCTGGTTTCAAAGAACCGGGGGTGATTGGTAAATACTGCTGCATCAGCGCGCCAGTGAGAGGAAGAGGAATTTATCGGACGTTCACGTGCTTCAAAGTGACACAGTGCAGCTGATGTCTGTTCAGTAGAATAAAATGTGTGTTTATTCAATGAAACTGAAAATAATTGTGATGTTTTGGGCATGTTCTGGTTATTGTCATGGTTTCTCCTCTCCCTCTGTCAGAAGGATTTTTCTTGAAGGTGATGCCCGTGTGTTTATTTGTATCAAGGATATAATTTGGATCTGTTAAGCAGTTTATAAATCTTTTCTTCTGCCTGGTTCTTGTGGATTTCAGTGCCAGTGGTAACAAGAGTACCGTACTTCCCGCCGTACATGTCACACTGCCGTATAAGTCACATCAGTCCAACTACGTCTAATAAAGTGGGAAATAACAAATACATTGTTTCACCATATATGTCGCATCTATTATGGTTCACCGCTGACCACCTGGAAATGTGGCTGGTGTTGTGCCAAAAATCAATTGGCTGCCAACTGGCGGAAGCGTGCACAGGAGGACTTTAACAAGAATTTAACAAGATTAACACTTAAAAGCAATTATTTGTTTGCTCAAACATATAGCAAAGGTGCGTCTCAGTTTAACTTTTCCTTAATAAATGCACATTGTTGGTCAAATCAGCTGCATTTCAAAAATCAATTCACGCCTTTGGGAGCGCACAGAGGGAGGACTCGCTTAGGGATGCACAATCCACATTTCTCACTTCCGATACCGATACCTAAGAACTGGATATCGGCCGATACCAATATTTTTCCAATCCGATACTGTTCAGGTATGTGAATCTTTATAATGAAATTTTTGTACTGAGACTATTCATTTTAACATTGTGTGAGATATACCCAATGAAGACACTCTTGAGCCTTACAACAGGAAACTCAAACTTTAACAGCACACGAGGCAAGTCTATACCACACACGTCCTTCTCACTCATGGTTCAGCTGGAAAAAAACCCAAAAACAAACGCTAAGCATGATGGGAAAGACAACAAAATCCACTCCCCTTAACCACTAAGAGAGTGGATTTTGTTATCTTTCCCATAATGCTTAGCAGTTTTTTAGTTTTCCAGCTTTAGGTTAGCCTGGTTAAAACCAGACCCTTGTCCTTGGTGATAAACGTGCATTCGGACTTTGGACAGCTTCGGACTAGGGTCTGGACTTTCTCCATTGAGAAACGATTCTTGCTGGAGGTGTGGCCTCTGCTGATGGCTGCTCCCCCGTGGTCTTCTGAACTTGACTTCAGCTCTGCCTCCTGCTGAATGTTCTCTCGCTGCCGTTGCATATTCTGTGTTTATATGTTAATAAAAAATAAAATAAAACCATGGATCGCTGGTCCAACACACCAGAAGACCAGAAAATCTGATGGGACTCGGGCAGCAACGAACACGAGTTTAATTCTCTCGTGACAACCTGAAGCATCAGCGGAGGGAGAGGAGGAGGAGGGAGCGAGCGATAACTTGACTTTTGGCAAAAAAACTAAAGAAAACTCCAGATAAGGGATTAAGAAGGGGAAATTTGGGTCACATATAACACAGTCCTGCATCGCTTTGCATCGCTTTGAATGAAAACATGCGAATGCTCGTTGGCTGCGCGCTCCCCCGTGGTCTTCTGAACTTGACTTCAGCTCCGCCTCCTGCTGAATTTTCTCTCGCTGCCTTTGCATATTCTGTGTTTATATGTTAATAAAACGTTCTAATAAAATAAAATAAAACCATGGATCGCTGGTCCAACACACCAGAAGACCAGGAAATCTGATGGGACTCTTTAATTCTCTCGTGACAACCTCAGTCATTTCCTTGTTCATTTCACTCAGCGGAGGGAGAGGAGGAGGGAGCGAGCGATCACTTGACTTTTGGCAAAAAAAAAAAAGAAAACTCCAGATAAGGGATTAAGAAGGGGAAATTAATACATTTGTGTCACATATAAAACAGTCCTGCATCGCTTTGCATCGCTTTGAATGAGAACATGCGAATGCTCGCTGGCTGCGCTGGGACAGGTGGGGGCGTGGGTTAGGGGCCAAAAACTCCACCTTCTGTTCTCTGATTGGTCCGGTCAAAAATTGGCTGGAGAAATCGTTGTCTATGGGAGAAGTCCCAAACTGTGCAGTGAAGGGAAATGAGAATTGAGCCGAGCTGTGCAGGAAGGCGAGGGCCAGGCTAGCTTTAGGTGCAACTGGAAAACTAAAAAATTGCTAAGCATGATGGGAAAGACAACAAAATCCACTCCCCTTAACCACTAAGGGAGTGGATGTTGTTGTCTTTCCCATCATGCTTAGCGTTTTTTTAGTTTTTCCAACTGAACCATGAGTGAGAAGGTCATGTGTGTGGTATAGACTTGCCTCTTGTGCGCTGTTAAAGTTTGTGAGTTTCCTGTTGTAAGGCTCAAGTGTGTCTTCATTGGGTTTAACTTACACAATGTTAAAATGGCAGTCACAGAATATGATGGAACACAAGTGCTTTTTGAAGCTGGATCGGAAATATCGGTAGGTTGGATCCGATATCCGATAATTAAATTGTGCTGGTATCGGATCGGCCCCATCCCTAGACTCGCTGTGCATTTCTTCGAAATTTACCAAAAATAACCCCTTAAAAACAATTATTTGTTTGCTCGACATTATAGTAAAGGTGTGTCTCAGTTGAACTTTTCCTTAAAGGACAACCCACCATGTTTTCAAATTGCATCGCCATTAATATTTATTAGTTTATTTAAAAATAATACAGGAGCGTTTATTTATATTGTAGAGAAATAACGCTAAATGTGTTATTTCATGATTTATAGCAGATTTTAGCAGAAGCTCCGGGAAAAATCTGATCCTCTCCATATATGGGCATTCACATCACGAAAGTGACCGCCTTGGAGTTACAGGCGGAGTTATAATAAGCATTCATCAACTTCCATGACCGCTGCTCCGAGCGAGGAAAAAAAAAGCGAAGCATTTTTAAATATTCCCTAAAGCTGCCTGTTGATTAATCCTGCTGTCGCTCACTGATGTCTATCATATTCTGAGCGAGCATCCACGTAGACATACTAGTTTAATTCGCTTGATCGCGACAAATTCATTAATTTCCGCATCGGCTTTTTATTCTCTCCCCCCGTGACCAGACAGGTCGGGAGTACAGAAAGGCAGCCACGCAGCGGAGCTCTGCGCGCGTGCTCCCCCGTGCTCCCCGCAACAAGGCTGGGACGGAGCAGAGCCCCGAGTCGGCACAAATTCGGAACTTCAAAGGTGACCAGCGGAACGAGGAGCCAGATACGCGCGGCTTGCTCCTCTGGGCAGAGGAGTGAGAGCAGCGGTGTTATAAAATAAATAAAAAATAAAAACAGAGTGCTGGTCCATCTGTACACACAAATGCACCAGGAAATATGCAGTTTTAACTCCCACTCTCATAAACCTCCATGGAAACTCACTCCTGCCTTCTGGGTGGAGACGTAACTGAAGTCACTTCACACTTCGGCACTCTTCGGCCGGGTTTCCGGATTCATTCGGGACTGTTTTTTTTAACCCTCGCCTGGCCCAAATGCAAAAATGAAAATAGACATCATATTAAATTACAGTAATTGTCCAATATGGTGAATTGTTACTGTCATGGTGGGTGTTGTCCTTTAATAAATGCACTTTAACGGTCAAATCAGCTGCATTTTGTCTGGGCGACATAGCGAAATGCAGCGGATTTGACATTTGCTCCAGGAGTTTCAGCGCGAGATGAAGGTGGCTTGGTATGGCAAACCAAATGTCTCATTAATAGCCATGTTTACCTATTAATGAGACACTTGGCTTGTCATATTAGTCAAGGGCCCTCTAGTGGCTGAAAATGGTAGTGTTCAATATTTTCCATGTCAGAATGAATGAAATCGTTAGATCTCAGCCAAAAATTGTGTTATAAATGTGAGGAAAAAACAGAACTAAGTCACTTCGCTTTATTAGTCACAGGTGTAAAGGATTATGAGGAGGTCAATATTAATACTGACCTCTTTACCTTAATTAATTTACTTATTCAGATTGAATAGTAATTTCACGGGTTCTTTCTTTTTCAGTTTACCCAATATTTCTGTGATCTTTATGATGGATAAATAAAACAGAAGCCATAGAGTGACAATGGACAAGTTAACTTAGTTTGGTATGCCAGGCGACACTACCATTTATTTAAAATAAATCAACTAAATTAACACCATTACACTTGATTGACATGATTTCACTTTCTTTCAATTTAATACGTCAGCACACTTAAATTTAACACAACAGACTTCAATACTGGATGTTAAACATATTTAGTCTGTGGGCTCTTTAGCTTAAAATAGTTTCCAGCTTAGAATTGAGGGAAAAGGATAGGAGGAAAGATGGAGAGATGGGTTAAAGGAAATTGTCTTGAGCATGTTACCAAAGTGACACTTCTCATCAGATTTCTGCTAAAATCCAGGTACGTTTGTAAACAGCTCTTTACCTTTCGACGACGAGTCTGATAAAGAGATGACACCAGCCTGTAAGATGCACAGTCCTTCAGGCCCAGTTCGTCCGAACTGGTCATTCGTTTACGTTTCCAACGTCTCCTGGGTTCCGCTTGGTCATCAGAAAATATGTCAGCTCCTGGCCTCTGACTTCAAGATAAGCTTATTCCAGGAAGGAATAAACAAAGTTTTGAGCTTACGCTCGTTCGAAGTGGATTCATAACAGCATGTTATACAATCCTTAGCTGAATGACTGTCCTTGGCGGGTGACAGGCATTCATTCAGCTCTTTGGGACGTCTTCAATGTCTTGAAGCTCCCAGCAAACTCTTCCGTTCCAGCAACAGCTTAGAACTTAGTACCAGCTCTGAGAGGAGAGCGACTTGTTTCTTCCCCATTGGTCCGACAGGACCGGTCGGGGAGTTCACTTGTTGTTATCAGAGTACAAGGCCACAACTAGCAGCAGAGAGAAATGTTTAGGAAAAGACAGACTCATAGACTCCAAGAGGAAAAACACTTGGATTAGCGTCTTAACACTTCTAAAACAAATCTGAAAAGCACAGTTTGACATAAAATTCAACTATGACACCATTATATGGTCAAGTAACACAGTAATACTACATATTAACAGAATAACAGCAGCTTAAAAGCACACATCATGAAAATGACAAAAGTTATTCTTTTGATTACATTAGAATAAAATCAAAGATAGAAATAGTCTCTTTTGGTGACTATATTCTCAGATTATAACTAATGGAATAATTTGTAGTAAGTGTCTTGCTTTACTGAGAGGTCAGTAAAGGTCATCTCTGGAACAGTTCAAAAGTACCCAGGTGTATAAAAGTGGACAAGGTCATGCCCACTACACAGGGCATGCAAATTTATGCAAAAAGATGCAACTTCTACAGCGAAAAGTACGGTAATAAAGTTGTAATATTGATGCAGGTTAGAGATTAACCTTGTTGTTGAACAGCTCTCTCAGCCGCAGTGCTCTCAGCACTTCTCATGTTTGATTTGCATGAGAAAACCTGAGCTTTAACGTTCCCCTCTCAGGTTTTGCCTGCAGAGCTGCATCTTATTGCTCTCACTGTGACCTACAGTAGTGAACAGCAGCGATCCGCCCACAGCACGTTCTGTTGGGCCACAACAAGTCAAGCTTTTCTCTGGAGATGCAGCCTCTCAACAAAATCAGATTTTTTACATGGAAACTGGATTTTCCACATATTTACCCTCAACATTGTGTTGGAGCCTAAAATTTGACGATTCATTGAATTTGATGTTTAAATTTTCAAGACTGTATTATCAGTAAAAATGTGAGTGGTTTACTTTGATTTACATACAAGAATGTTTAATTTAAAAATGTCCATGTGTCACAAAAAAATTAAGATGTTTAAATTTAAATTTCGGCTAGAACTGTAATTTTCAGAAAATACTGCAACATGAAATAAACTACAAAAAAACTCCATTATTGCAACAAATGGAAAGAGAAAGATTCATCCAAGACGAAAAAGTTTAAATGGAACTAAAACTGTATGAAGAAAATAAAAGTCCAGTAGAAGCTGTCGGTCTGTCTTACCTTGACGTTTGGCTTCCTTGTTGAGAATCCTCTGTACCATCCTGGAAGAAGACAAATTAATCAGTGATCTTTACAGATAAAGAGCACA
>JBBPBX010073885.1:0-17713 GCA_038048925.1 Garcialebias charrua
ATTCTGAATATTATGGTTCGTTTTTAATTTTTTTAACGTCCTATTTCTCATCTTAATTGCTTTTTCACATTCCTTTGTCTACCATGGAACAATCTTTTTGTTATTCTTTCCTCCTTTCTTCTTTATGGATTTGTTTGCTGCTTCTCCAATACATGATGAACAGATTGACATGTTTAATTAATTAATTTCTACATCTAAATCTATTTTTGCCATTTCTCTTTCACTCGTTCCCAAAAATGTTGCCCAATTGGCGTTTGTGAAAGTCCATGCGTGTATCATATTGTTGTGTTTCTAAATCTAGTTTGGTTATTATGGGATGGTGATCACTGCCTATTGTGGTGTCTTTAAGAACTTGGTATGAACTGATTCCTGCGAGTGAGTCAGAAACTAATGTGAGATCTATTGCTAATTCTGTTCCTGATGTGATATTTATTCTTGTGCTGCTTCCATCATTTAAACAAACTAAATTTTTATTTTCCATAATCTCCTCAATTATTAAACCATTGTGATCATTATGAGTACCCCCATAATGTACTGTGTCCAAACTGCCTCACCAGTTTTCTAGCCAGTGTTGCCAGATAGTGTATAAGTTTTCCAGCCCAAAAATATAAGCTTTTCTAGAGGACAAACACTGATTGGCTATCCAAAAAAGCTAAGTCTGGTCCTCTGGACATTAAAAAAATAAAACAAAACAAAGCAAAAAATAAATAAATGTAGAAACGTTTCGTCTTTCGTCCGAAAGACTTCCTCAGTCTGAGTTGCTGTATTCAGCTCAGTCTTATAAATAGCACCCTCTCACAGTGTTGCACAACCAGTTGGCTGATGACAGCCTGAAACCAGTTGCTCACATGATCAAGGAGGGCCATCAGCCTAACAATGGATCATTAGCACCCTGATGGTTGTTTGCTATTCACAGAGGGCTGAGTGATACTAGCAATCACAGCATTGTAAGAGGGAGACAGTTGAACCCGGAGGCCTCCACCCCGGTTTAATGATGGACGGTTTCTTTTCACAAAGATGGCCTCCTTTACTCCTCTCTCAAACCATCGTTCCTCTCTATCAAGGATGTGAACATCTTCATCCTTGAAAGAGTGACCGCTGGCCTGGAGATGAGTGTAGACCGCAGAGTCCTGACCTGATGCTGTTGATCTTCTGTGCTGGGCCATCCTTTTGGCCAGTGGCTGTTTAGTTTCCCCAATGTAAGACTGATCACAGCCCTCCTGACACTGAACAGCATACACAATATTACTCTGTTTGTGCCGGGGGACTGGATCTTTGGGATGAACTAGTCTTTGCCGTAATGTATTTTGGGGTTTAAAAGCCACTGGGACGTTGTGTTTAGAGAATAAACGTCTCAATGTCTCTGAAACTCCCGCAACATACGGAATGACCACTGGTCTGGGTCTGGGTTCCTTCTTTTCACCTGATGGCTGGCTGGAGTCCTGTTTGGGTTTCTTCTCTGCTTTCAGGAAGGCCCAGTTAGGATATCCACATTTCCCTAGAGCCTGTTTTGTGTGTGATTTCTCCTTCTGTCTGGCTCCTAAGTTGGTGGGGACGCTGTCTGCTCTGTGATACAGAGTCCTGATGACTCCTAACTTGTGCTCCAGAGGGTGATGGGAGTCAAACTGTAAATACTGGTCTGTGTGGGTGGGTTTGCGGTACACCTCAGTTTGCAAATTTCCTCTATCAGAAACTGAGACCTCACAGTCCAAGAAAGCCAACCTGCCATTTTTTACATCTTCTCGTGTGAACTTGATATATTTATCCACAGAGTTGATGTGATCAGTGAAATGTTGGACTTCCTGAGATTTAATTTTAACCCAGGTGTCATCAACATACCTGAACCAATGACTTGGTGGTCTCCCTGAAAAGGACGTCAAGGCTTTCTTTTCTACCTCCTCCATGTACAGGTTGGCAACAATAGGAGAAACTGGCGACCCCATAGCACACCCATGTTTCTGCCTATAATATTGCTCCCCATATGTGAAGTAGGTTGACTGCAGGCACAGTTTCAAGAGTTGACACAGTTGCTCTGTGGAAAGCGTGGTCCTGCTGTTCAGAGTGGTGTCTGATTTTAACCTTAAACAGACCACCTCTACTGCCTCATCAACAGGAATGCACGTAAAGAGTGATGTAACATCAAAAGAGACCATTGTTTCATCAGTCTCCATGATGACATCCCTCACCTTATCCACAAAGTCCATGGTGTTCTGTATGTGGTGTTCTGAGCTGCCAACTAAAGGGATGAGTACAGATGCCAGATATTTGGAAACATTGTAAGTGACCGAGTTAATCATGCTAACAATTGGTCTTAAAGGTACACCTTGTTTGTGGATTTTGGGTAAACCATACAGACTTGGCGTGGCCTCCCCTGGGTACAGTCTGTGGTACAGAATACTGTCAATAGCCTTGTCCTGCTTCAAAATTTTCAGGCAATCTATCAACTTCTTCTTGTAACCACTTCCTGGATCTCTTTTCAGCGGTTCATAAGTGGTTACGTCACTAAGGAGTGACATAACTTTCTCATGATAGTCTTTCTGGTTCAAAATCACTGTGCATCTTCCTTTGTCTGCTGGGAGAATTATGATGTTTTTGTCCTTGCTAAGA
Source organism: Garcialebias charrua (assembly GCA_038048925.1). NCBI lineage: Eukaryota > Metazoa > Chordata > Actinopteri > Cyprinodontiformes > Rivulidae > Garcialebias > Garcialebias charrua. The sequence goes on from JBBPBX010073885.1 coordinate 2,608, forward strand.
GTGGTGAGTGCATCTTTCTCTTCTCTACTGATGTTGGAGGGTGGTGGTTTAGCATTACTGAGACAGGCTGAAACTTTGACTCTGAGTTGTTCTGCTTCAAAATCTCTAATTTTGTTGTTACGAATAGCTGACTCAGTGGCTGTGATCATCTCTACCAGAGGAATTCTACTTGGTGCCACTGCAAAGTTTAGTCCCCTGGCAAGAATCTCTGTCTCCGGCTGGGTGAGCTGTCTGTCAGATAAATTCTTCACCCACTTCTCTGTCTCCCTGGCATGTAACTGTGTATCGGAGTGTTGTCTTACACTGAATGTGTTGTTATTGGAATTGTGATGGTGTTGACGAGTTATCAGTAAGTTAAATTTGTTTTGCTGTCGAGTCTTGGACTTGACATGCTGTGCTAAGCGTGCCTGATCTGTACAGTCCATCACTTGCTGAAGTGTGGTCTGATCTAGGCACGTTGTTAGTTTTTGTTTAATCTGCTCTTCTTTGGTCTTCAAAGCCTCAATAGTAAAATTGGTCTGTCTTACCCGTTCATTCAGCAGCTGCGTCTGTGCCTTCTGAAGGATATTGCTTGCCCGGTGCCCGCTGACCGACGATTTCAGTTCCAGGCTCTTGGGAATGATGCCACTTTGTCTGCATCTAAGGTTGAATCGCAAGTGGTTCCTGTAGTCTGCCCTCTTCCTAGCTGTTTTCTCAAACTCTCTAACAAGTTTGAGGCAATCCTGGCCAAAGTGGTTCAAAATACTCTGATGCATGCTCAATAATCCAGGTAGAAAAATCTAAAAAAGCTAAGTCTGGTCCTCTGGACATTCAAAAAATAAAACAAAACAAAGCAAAAAAAAATGTAGAAACGTTTCGTCTTTCGTCCGAAAGACTTCCTCAGTCTGAGTTGCTGTATTCAGCTCAGTCTTATAAATAGCACCCTCTCACAGTGTTGCACAACCAGTTGGCTGATGACAGCCTGAAACCAGCTGCTCACATGAGAGAGGGTGCTATTTATAAGACTGAGCTGAATACAGCAACTCAGACTGAGGAAGTCTTTCGGACGAAAGACGAAACGTTTCTACATTTTTTTTTTTGCTTTGTTTTGTTTTATTTTTTGAATGTCCAGAGGACCAGACTTAGCTTTTTTAGATTTTTCTACCTGGATTATTGAGCATGCATCAGAGTATTTTGAACCACTTTGGCCAGGATTGCCTCAAACTTGTTAGAGAGTTTGAGAAAACAGCTAGGAAGAGGGCAGACTACAGGAACCACTTGCGATTCAACCTTAGATGCAGACAAAGTGGCATCATTCCCAAGAGCCTGGAACTGAAATCGTCGGTCAGCGGGCACCGGGCAAGCAATATCCTTCAGAAGGCACAGACGCAGCTGCTGAATGAACGGGTAAGACAGACCAATTTTACTATTGAGGCTTTGAAGACCAAAGAAGAGCAGATTAAACAAAAACTAACAACGTGCCTAGATCAGACCACACTTCAGCAAGTGATGGACTGTACAGATCAGGCACGCTTAGCACAGCATGTCAAGTCCAAGACTCGACAGCAAAACAAATTTAACTTACTGATAACTCGTCAACACCATCACAATTCCAATAACAACACATTCAGTGTAAGACAACACTCCGATACACAGTTACATGCCAGGGAGACAGAGAAGTGGGTGAAGAATTTATCTGACAGACAGCTCACCCAGCCGGAGACAGAGATTCTTGCCAGGGGACTAAACTTTGCAGTGGCACCAAGTAGAATTCCTCTGGTAGAGATGATCACAGCCACTGAGTCAGCTATTCGTAACAACAAAATTAGAGATTTTGAAGCAGAACAACTCAGAGTCAAAGTTTCAGCCTGTCTCAGTAATGCTAAACCACCACCCTCCAACATCAGTAGAGAAGAGAAAGATGCACTCACCACTCTTAGCAAGGACAAAAACATCATAATTCTCCCAGCAGACAAAGGAAGATGCACAGTGATTTTGAACCAGAAAGACTATCATGAGAAAGTTATGTCACTCCTTAGTGACGTAACCACTTATGAACCGCTGAAAAGAGATCCAGGAAGTGGTTACAAGAAGAAGTTGATAGATTGCCTGAAAATTTTGAAGCAGGACAAGGCTATTGACAGTATTCTGTACCACAGACTGTACCCAGGGGAGGCCACGCCAAGTCTGTATGGTTTACCCAAAATCCACAAACAAGGTGTACCTTTAAGACCAATTGTTAGCATGATTAACTCGGTCACTTACAATGTTTCCAAATATCTGGCATCTGTACTCATCCCTTTAGTTGGCAGCTCAGAACACCACATACAGAACACCATGGACTTTGTGGATAAGGTGAGGGATGTCATCATGGAGACTGATGAAACAATGGTCTCTTTTGATGTTACATCACTCTTTACGTGCATTCCTGTTGATGAGGCAGTAGAGGTGGTCTGTTTAAGGTTAAAATCAGACACCACTCTGAACAGCAGGACCACGCTTTCCACAGAGCAACTGTGTCAACTCTTGAAACTGTGCCTGCAGTCAACCTACTTCACATATGGGGAGCAATATTATAGGCAGAAACATGGGTGTGCTATGGGGTCGCCAGTTTCTCCTATTGTTGCCAACCTGTACATGGAGGAGGTAGAAAAGAAAGCCTTGACGTCCTTTTCAGGGAGACCACCAAGTCATTGGTTCAGGTATGTTGATGACACCTGGGTTAAAATTAAATCTCAGGAAGTCCAACATTTCACTGATCACATCAACTCTGTGGATAAATATATCAAGTTCACACGAGAAGATGTAAAAAATGGCAGGTTGGCTTTCTTGGACTGTGAGGTCTCAGTTTCTGATAGAGGAAATTTGCAAACTGAGGTGTACCGCAAACCCACCCACACAGACCAGTATTTACAGTTTGACTCCCATCACCCTCTGGAGCACAAGTTAGGAGTCATCAGGACTCTGTACCACAGAGCAGACAGCGTCCCCACCAACTCAGGAGCCAGACAGAAGGAGAAATCACACACAAAACAGGCTCTAGAGAAATGTGGATATCCTAACTGGGCCTTCCTGAAAGCAGAGAAGAAACCCAAACAGGACTCCAGCCAGCCATCAGGTGAAAAGAAGGAACCCAGACCCAGACCAGTGGTCATTCCGTATGTTGCGGGAGTTTCAGAGACATTGAGACGTTTATTCTCTAAACACAACGTCCCAGTGGCTTTTAAACCCCAAAATACATTACGGCAAAGACTGGTTCATCCCAAAGATCCAGTCCCCCGGCACAAACAGAGTAATATTGTGTATGCTGTTCAGTGTCAGGAGGGCTGTGATCAGTCTTACATCGGGGAAACTAAACAGCCACTGGCCAAAAGGATGGCCCAGCACAGAAGATCAACAGCATCAGGTCAGGACTCTGCGGTCTACACTCATCTCCAGGCCAGCGGTCACTCTTTCAAGGATGAAGATGTTCACATCCTTGATAGAGAGGAACGATGGTTTGAGAGAGGAGTAAAGGAGGCCATCTTTGTGAAAAGAAACCGTCCATCATTAAACCGGGGTGGAGGCCTCCGGGTTCAACTGTCTCCCTCTTACAATGCTGTGATTGCTAGTATCACTCAGCCCTCTGTGAATAGCAAACAACCATCAGGGTGCTAATGATCCATTGTTAGGCTGATGGCCCTCCTTGATCATGTGAGCAACTGGTTTCAGGCTGTCATCAGCCAACTGGTTGTGCAACACTGTGAGAGGGTGCTATTTATAAGACTGAGCTGAATACAGCAACTCAGACTGAGGAAGTCTTTCGGACGAAAGACGAAACGTTTCTACATTTTTTTTTTTTTTGCTTTGTTTTGTTTTATTTTTTGAATGTCCAGAGGACCAGACTTAGCTTTTTTAGATTTTTCTACCTGGATTATTGAGCATGCATCAGAGTACTGATTGGCTAGCTGTATTTTCTGGCTGTTTAGGCAAGTAACGTCAGGTCTTTTTTTTTTTTAACTGAAGGTTTCTAAGAAACAGCGTTATATCTGCTGTCAAACACAGGAAGATTCTCTTTTGTTCTTGGGTTGTAGGCTGAACCTGACACAGGTTGGCTTCAGAGTGGTCTGGGTACAATGAAGGTCAGGACTCTGCGGTCTACACTCATCTCAAGGCCAGAGGTCACTCTTTCAGGGATGAAGATGTTCACATCCTTGATAGAGAGGAACGATGGTTTGAGAGAGGAGTAAAGGAGGCCATCTTTGTGAAAAGAAACTGTCCATCATTAAACAGAAGTGGAGGCTTCCGGGTTCAACTGTCCCCCTCTTACAACGCTGTTATTTATTGCTAGTATCACTCAGCCCTCTGTGAATAAACAACCATCAGGGGGCTAACGATCCATTGTTAGACCGATGGTCCTCCTTGATCATATGAGCAGCTGGTTAAGTGAAACTTAATGCTGCTGCTTGGGAGACGTGCAGACCGGTCGAAGCTTAGGGGGCGTTTCTGGGCGGAGCTTGCAAGGTGGGTCCATGTGACGCTGAGGGAAATGGCTGCGACAATTTGTATACAAAATAAATAAAAGAGGAGAAAGAACTCAGCCCTGAGGGGAACCAGTAGAGGACAAAAGGACATCAGAGAGGACCCCATTAACTCTCACCCTCTGAGACCGAGCAGTTAAAAAGTCCACAAGCCAACATATGAGGCTGAAGTCAAAACGGTACAGACATTGTAATTTCTCTGCTAAAATGTGGTGCTGGATACAGTTAAAAGCAGATGAAAAGTCGATAAAAAGCAATCTTACAAATGTTTTTGTACCTTCAAGGTGTCTTAAAACCTTATTTAAAAGAGTTCCTGTTGAGTCTTCCACCCCTCTATGTGAACGATAGGCAAATTGAAGTTTTGCTTTTCAATAATGTTTTGCTTTTCAATAAAATTATCCAAACCTTTACTAAACACTTTTTCTAGTATTTTAGAACATTGACAAAGTAGGGACACAGGTCTATAATTATTTAAAAATGTGCTTATCGCCAGATTTAAATAGAGGAATAATCTTTGCAATTTTCATTGCATTTGGAAATGTTTCAGTTATGAGTGACAGGTTGCAGATGTAGGTCAGTGGGTCTGCAATATCATCAATTATCTTCTTAATAAATTACATGTTAATTTCATTCCAGTCCATTGATTTTTTATTGTTACATTGATTTACTATGTTGTCTACCGGTTTCAGGTACATATGGTAAATGGAGCTTACTTATATAGCGCTTTCCAGACCCCTTTGAGGGGCCCCAAAGTGCTTCACAGTACCAGCCATCCACCCATTCATACACACATTCATACACCAGTAGCACTAGTCTGCCATGCAAGGCGCCAACCACTCCTACCGGGAGCAACTCGGGGTAAAGTGTCTTGCCCAGGGACACAATGAGGTATGCAGTGACCAGGGATCGAACCCGAGACCTTCCGGTCCTGAGCCGGCTGCCCTGCCTCTACACCATCTCGGCCCATAGATGATGTATTTTGTTTTATACAATTTTCCAGACTGTCCTCATCCTGTAGGTTTGAGTCATTTATTTGTTCAGCTAACTTAAGCCCTACATTTACAAAATATTCATTAAATCCATTCACTATCCCAACTGTTTCATTCAAGGTTTTGTCATTATAGATAAAATATTCAGGGTGAGTAGTATTGGAAGAGGAAGAATTCTTTCTTATCAAGCTATGTAAAGTTTTCCAAATTCCTTTAGTGTTTTGTTTATTTTCAAATTTTTTCGATTAATATTCTTTTTGACATTTTCTCATAATAATAGTTAATTTATTTTTACAAGTTTTACATTTTTGCTCTGCTTCAAGCGTTTTATATTTTATAAATTGTTTATATAGATTATTCCTTTTCTTACATGCATTTTGTAATCCTCTAGTAATCCATGGATTGTCTTTGTTTTTTTTTTGCCTGTATTTAAAAGGTACAATTGAACAGTTTTTGTCGTAAAATACTTTAATTATTTTGATAAATATCTCAAAGGCTTTATCAGTATTTTTTTCTTCGTACAACACGTTCCAGTTCTGTGACTGTAAATCATTTCTTAATGCACTTATTGAGTCTTGTGACATTATTCTTTTGTATGTAATATTGGTGACCTCATTTACCTTTCTGCAAACCTCTAAGATAACAAACACTGGAAGATGGTCATTTATATCATTTATAAGATGTCCACTCCTCAATTTACTTTCCATGTAATTAGTAACCATATTGTCAATCAGGGTTGAACTGTGTGTTGTCATTCTACTTGGTTTAGTAATTAGTGGATATAAACCGCCAGCCCACTCAACGAGGCATCTGTTCATGTCTATGGTTAGAAAACCGGTCTAGTGAAGAGAAATCAGTTGCCTCTTTGTCGTGAGTGCACTCGGAGGCAAATCTGAGCGTCTTCACGGCGCTTCTGATTAAATTTCTCTGTAAAACGACTCCACATAATCGTGTCACAGTTGTAACTTTCATTTTAGTTGACAGCATCCTGTGCTCCAGCATCAACGTGTGGCATGGAGGCTGCACAGCTGCAGAAAGAAAAGCTCTGCAGAGAGTGGTGAAGGCTGCACAGAAGATGTTGGAGTCAGTCTCCCCACCATCACAGACATTTACACCTCCAGATGCAGGAAAAGAGCCACCTGCATCATGAAAGACCTCACTCACCCAGCACACTCACTCTTTGCCCCACTCCCCTCAGGACGGAGGTTGAGGAGCATCAAATGTAGAACCACTAGACTGAGGAACAGCTTCTACCCTGAGGCTGTTAGACTCATGAATAAATAAATAATAAGAATAAACACTGCAAAATATCACATCATGCTGATGCTGATCTGTTTTCTTGTTGCTGTGTTCATCTGTGTTCATCTGTGACCATCTGCTCATACAGACTCATGTTCGTGCTGCTGTTTATAATGATGTTTTTCTATTACATTAGGGCTTAGTGTATTTCTAGTTGATGTTTTTCTTAGTTAATTCTAGATGTTATTACTGTTTTTCTCTTGCATTTTGTTGTTGGATGTAACTGGGACTCTGTGTATATAATCTCGTTTCATCACATGTACCACATGCGGTGCAAATGACAATAAAGACTCTCTCTCTCTGACTCTGACTCAGTATCTGGTAATAAATAAATAAATATAAAACCTCAAATACTTTGTAATTTTTTCTTATACAGATGTACAGCACACGTGGAACAACTGGGAGCTAAAGTTAGAAAGGCCAGACTAGGCTTGTTATAGATAAACCGATTCGACCGGATATCCGGTTTGACAAGCTAGCGATGTGGTTGCATCGGTAGCAGCCACGTAAACCGACAGTAACCAGCCACAAATTCAGAGATGAACCGGTTGAAGAGACACGGACCGGGTATTGCGAGACTTGCTGGGTTTACAATGCGTTTCTAAAACAACGCGAGAGTTGGAAATGCCCGTGAAGCTATTCTCACACATGCGCCGTAACTCACCAAGATGACGAACATGGATGTAAATAGTAGCCGCGCTAGTGAGTCACCACGAAAGATTTTCAATACATCAGCCAGACAAAACTAAAGTGTGGAACGTTTTCGGGTTTTACTAGAAGGACGGAAAACTCGACAAAAGCCACGCTATTTGTAAGCTATGCAGAGCACCTCTGAAGTACACTGGTAGCACGACAAACCTCGACCAACATGCAACGAGGAAACGCAGAGAGGAGTACTGCGAACTTCTCAAGCCTCATAACAACGAGCAGGAGCATGTAGCTGCATCACAGAAAGCGACGGGTAACGTTATCACTAAATTTTACGGGCAACTCGGTGATAGTTCATCACGAGCTACACAGTCCTTGAAGATCTCTTCCACACTGCAGTAGCTCTGGACCCCTGTTTTAAGTCCCTGCCCTTCCTCAGTAGCTATGATTCAGAGAGGACATTCACAAGCCTGTCAGCAGAAGCAACATCCCTGCATCACAAGGTAAATCCCCCAACACACTGTCAAAATACATCTTACAGTGCATTCAGTTACAATCTGCTGTATTTTGTTGCTGTCACTAGATTTATTCTGCCTACTGTTTTTTGATTGTTTACACTACATTTAACCATACTGTACACTAAATGTAATGTCATGTTTTATTTCTAGGTAACGGGGGATTCAGTTCAGAGAGGTCCAGTGCAGACTGAACCTGCAAATGGAGATCTGGACGTCTGATGCACCCCAGACCCAAGATGAGCATACAGGTTTGTGTTTTATAACTTGTGATCAAGAATGAGCTGACGGAAGACTTCCGGTGGCACCACCATGCTGTAAAAGGCAGGAGAAAACGCTGCTCTGAAGAACACGACTAAAACTAGCGTTAAAATAAGGTAAAAACTGTAGAAAATAAAGAAAACTCGCTCTTAAAGTGATATTGAACATCTATGGAAAATATGGTTAAAAAAGGAAAGAACACGGAAGAGAAAAGCGCAAAGGAAAAAAGTGCCGCAACAGCGAAAGTGCAGAGTCATGAAGCGGAACACCTGGAGACGCCTGATGAGGAACATGACTCAGCAATACTTCGGGAGCTGCGCAAAGAACACGCGGAAGCGGTTGGAGATAACAAGAAAGCACTGGCGAGACTTGAAGCGAGTATCGGGGAGCTGATGGTCAGGACAACATCCCTGGAGCAGAGAGTTGCTCACGTGGAGGAAAGATTGGGAGATAATGAAGATAAGACGACGCGGCTGGAGAGAGTGGCGTCATTTCTGCTCCGGGAAACAACCAGAATGTCAGAGAAATGTACTGATTTGGAGTCGAGGATGAGACGTAACAATATAAGAATTAATGGCATTCCCGAAGGTGCAGAAAAAAATGACACCATTAGCTTCATAGCACAATTTATTAAATCCCAGATCCAAATCACAGATGGGATGGAACTGTGTATTGAAAGAGCACACCGCTCATTGGTGAATAAACCTAAAGACAGCACGCCCCCCCCGAGAGCTATCGTCGTACGTTTTCTGGATTATAAAGTGAAGGAATAAAAGAGGCATGGAAACAGAAGATATGCTATGAAGGACAGACTGTTTATTTCAACCAAGACTACACAACGGAGGTCCAAAAGAAGAGGAAGCAGGTCAGGGAAGTCATCAAACAGCTGAAGGAGAGGAATGTGAAGGCGCAGTCCCCCTACCCGGCCCAACTCAAAGTATTTCTGGACGAGGGAACAAAGATATTCAACACAGTGGAAGAAGCTGCGCCTATGCTGAAGGAGATGGGCATCAAGGTGAAGGAGGATAAACTGGAGAGAATTCATCACGTGATGGAGCAGACGGCTAAGGGGACCAGATATGGAGGGAAACAGACAGCCCCAAATCACAGAGGCAGATCTATTCTGAGGGCACTCCTGGAATGATGACGTCATCTGCAGCTGAAGGAGATGCAGCAACTTTGAAACAACGGATAATATATGTATGTATGCATATGGACATATTTCCATAGAGAGATTAATTGTTATAATCTTAAAAAAAAGGGGACATATTTACCTGGTTACACACACACACACACACACACACACACACACAAAGGATAAAAAGAGTGGGATACTGTATTTACCTGGTTTATAAAAAAAAAGGATAAAAAGAGTGTGATATTTACCTGGTTAAAAATACCTGGTTAAAAAAAAAGAACAAAAAAAGGGATAAAAAGAGTGGGATATTTACCTGGTTAAAAAAAGAAAAAAAGAATGTGATATTTACCTTGTTTAAAAAAAATAAAAAAAATAAATAAAAAGAATGCTAGTTGCATAATAATTTAATGTATTACAACAAAATTGTGTTCAGTAGAGAGTAGTGGTTAGGAGTTTCAGTCTTTAGGACTTTAGACAACTATTAAGAAGTTGTTAATGCACTTAGTGCCTTTCCATCAGAGAGGAGGCCACAGCTCTCTGATGGGATTCTTGGAAGACGTTTGTTTATGTTTTAGATATTGTTTCGGGGTTCCATTAAATGTGTTTATGGTCTATTTTTGTTTTTCTTTTTTTGTTGAGGTTACGTTCTGTGTAGTATATTTTTCTTTTCAAAGAGGTGTTAGGTACAGCACGGCTCCAGACATGGTAGTAATATGAGTGGGCTAAATATAGTATCTTACAATGTTCATGGTCTGAATCATCCTATCAAACGAAAGAAGATTTTGACTCAATTAAAACATTTACAATGCTCAATAGCTCTATTACAGGAGACGCACCTAACGGAAAACGAACACAGAAAATTAAAGAGGGAGTGGGTAAGTCAGATATTTTGTGCATCATTTGGAAAAAGGAGGGGCGTAGCAATTTTAATTAAAAAAGGGATATTATTTGAAATGGAAAAAGAGATAAAGGATAAAGAAGGAAGATATGTAATGATTGTTGGACGAATAGGAGATATGACAATTTCAATAATAAATGTATATTTCCCAAACGAGGAGAAGGATACTTTCTTGAATCAAATAGTCAAAATAATAACTGATGATGCAAAAGGAATGATACTGATGGGGGGTGACTTTAATACAGTTCAAAATAATGTGTTAGATAGATATCCTTCTGATTATGGATCACAGACAACAAAATCTAAAAGGTTAAATAATATTACTAAAGAGCTTGGACTTATTGATGTTTGGAGAAATATCAATCCCAAGAAAAGAGACTACACATTTTACTCAAACCCACACAAAAGCTACTCTCGAATAGACTATTTATATATATCTCAACAACATATACATAAGGTATTGAATTGTAACATAGAAAATATAACTATAAGTGACCATGCACCTATTCTGCTAACTTTATGTATAAATAAGGAACATTGCTTCAGATATTGGAGAATGAATGTATCAATCATTTCTAATGAAAATAATATCAAAGAAATCAAGGAGTCAATTAAGGAATACTTTGAAATAAATGATAATGGGGAAGTTTCACCAACAACACTATGGGAAGCAGGAAAAGCTGTGATAAGAGGGAAAATAATAGAAATATCATCCAGAATGAAAAAAGCCAGAATGAAAGAACAAAAGGAGATGGAAAATAAGATCAAAGAATTGGAAAGGGGACACAAACTAGGGGATACAAATATAAGGGGTGAGCTTAAAAAGGCAAAAGATAAATTAGAGGAGATACTAACTGTCAAAGCAGAAGGTTCTCTACGCTTTACAAATCAACGATATTATGAAATGGGCAATAGGGCAAGCCGTCTTTTGGCATTTCAACTTAGGAAAGCTCAAGTAAATAGACATGTCTCCAAAGTAAAGCATCCCTCAACTATGCAGATTAAAACACAACCCAAAGAAATAACTGAAGCGTTTGCAGACTACTATAAAAAACTATATGACGATTCGGACAGAAATACTCAGGAAGATGAAACACTTTCTTTTCTCAAAAGAATTAACCTCCCAAAACTATCAGAAAAGGAGTCTCTGGAAATGACCCACCCTATAACTTCACAGGAAATTCTGAATGTTATTAAAACTCTTAAAAACAACAAATCACCGGGGACAGACGGACTGCCAGGGGAGTTTTACAAAACATTCAGAGAAGAACTAGTACCAGTGTTATGTAAGGTTTTTAACTATGCACTAACGGAGGGAGACCCCCCTAAAACATGGTCTGAAGCCATTATATCTGTAATTCATAAAGAGGGTAAAGATCCAACTATGTGTGAAGGCTATAGACCAGTGAGCTTACTATGTAATGACTTAAAAATACTAACAAGTATAATGGCAGACAGAATGCAGAAATATATAGCCAAATTGATTAATCCAGACCAAACAGGGTTTATTCCTGGCAGGCAGGGAGCAAACAACATAAGAAGAACATTAAATGTAATGTCATGTGCAAAACTAAAATCCCATCCCTCTCTCTTGATTAGTTTGGATGCCCAAAAGGCCTTTGACAGGGTAAAATTGAATTTTATATATCAGACACTACTAGGATTTGGTTTTTCACAGCAATTTGTGGATTGGGTGAAAATAATATATAAAAATCCAAAATCCCGAATTCGAATTAATGGATACTGCTCAGAATTTTTCGATCTCAAGAGAGGAGTCAGACAGGGGGACTGTTTAAGTCCACTGCTATTCGCGGTTAATATTGAACCGTTGGCAGAAGCAATAAGACAGAATAAACAAATCCAGGGAATAAGAGATGAAGGAGGGGTGGAACATAAAATATCATTGTTTGCTGATGATTTATTAGTATTCTTAACAGATCCAATTCGGTCAATACCAGCACTACTAGAATGTCTCAAGGAGTATGGAAATATTTCTGGATATATGACTAATGAAAGTAAATCAGTAGCAATGATGTTATCAGGTGAATGTCCAACACAGCTAAAAGAGAAAGTAAAATTCAAATGGACAAATAAAGGATTTAGATATTTAGGTATAATTATCACACCCCAAATCTCACAGCTATTCAAAGCAAATTATGAGAAACTGAAGAAGGAAATTATAAAAGACCTAGAAAGATGGGAGATTTTACCACTGACAGTCGGGGGAAGAGTAGAAACAATCAGAATGAATGTCTTACCAAGACTACTGTTTGTATTCCAATCACTTCCAGTTTCTATTCCCAACACCTTTTTTAAAGAGATGGACAAAAGAATATCAAGGTTTGTATGGCAAAATAAAAAGGCAAGAATTAAACTCAAAATGCTTCAGTCCTCAAAGAAAAATGGAGGGTTAGGTTTACCGGATTTAAAGAATTATTATTGGGCTGCACAATTGAGAGCCATAGCCCTATGGTTAGTAAAGGATCAAGAAACAATATGGGTAGATATGGAGCAAAGGGCGTGCCCAAAATTATCTTTAGAAACAATGCCCTTTATAACTAAGGTGGTTTTGAAAAAACTCAAGATTCAAAATTACTGGATTAAGGAAACAATTAGTATTTGGTCAAGAATAAAAAAGAAATTTAATTTTCCGGACACTATATCAAAAATTGTAAAAATAGCTAAGATTCCAGATTTTATCCCAGCTACTATGGATGCAGGGTTTGAGAGATGGACGAAAGAGGGACTGATATTTCTAGAACAGCTTTTTAAAGGTTCAACAATGAAATCTTTTGAACAAATCCAACGGGAATTTAATTTACAAAAAAATGATTTCTATAGATATCTGCAGCTCAGACATTATCTTCAGAATCATAGTGAATGGCAGAAAATCGCAACAGATATGAATAAGACTGAAGAAATTCTATTATCAATAGCAAAAGGCGAGTCAAAAAAAGGTCTGATCTCAAAACTATATAAAAGCCTACAAGAAGAGTCCAAGGTTAATAATAAGGACATTAAGGAGAAGTGGGAATTGGAGGCTAATATAATAATAATGGATGAGGATAGAGCTTTGGAGCACACGTCACTGTGTGGGCGGGTGTCGGGGGCGTGTCGGGGCGTTCCCGTTTCGACCGCCATGTTTGTTGCCCTCAGAAAAAATAAAAGAAATTCAGGAGATTTCTTCCGTCACGGTTCTGAAAAGCAGGCAAAATAAAGTGGACTGTATCCTAATAAGCTTCTCCCAGGTGAGAAAAAAAAACTACATGGAAAAAATCGGTATAATTGGAAATGTTGCCCGTTTGAAATAAATAAATAAATGGAGCAGAGACCTGGAGTAATCCTTGCCTCCACTGACATTCCCTTCACAGTCATTTTAGCAGACCTGGTCTGTGTCAGTGTTTACACCACAAATAATTTTTATAATTACAATTCACTGGGAGAGCTGGTCCAATCTATGAACAGCTGGGTAGATGATTTGGACATTTTTAAAGCCCCCAGATTGTAAATACGTTGAAGGTACGTTGTTTTTGGCTCCTTAATTGTACATAAATTATTAATTTACATTTCTTTCAGAATCAAACAACCTTCTGTATGCTAGGAGTATTAAAAACTGAGAACACTTTATTTTTAAAGTATGTTTTTTAACTAAATTACAAGGGTCCAAGTTGAAAATTACCTTATTTTTAATGACTTGAGCATGTCTAATAACATGTAGACTTCAAATCTTGATTAGATTACTATAATCACTATATACAGTATATGTATTAAGATGCATATATATATATATATATATATATATATATATTATACATTGTCTTTTCATTCACCATTTTAATGGTGTTGTTCACAGGTTCTGCTCTGACTCTGAGCCACCAGAACACCGTGGGTCATGCTGAGTAACAGTGTGTCTACACACAGAAATAAAATGGTGTGTGAATCATCAAAACGCCTACATTAAAATACAGCGAGCAGTAAAAAAAATCTTAAAGTTAAAGCATGTGGTTTCATCATAAACACCAACTCCTGAACTTGGAGCATCTTCTGATGGACTCGGTGTGATCGCTGCTGCCTGGAGGAAGTTCCCTCACAGATACAAGACATGCAGCATCCAGCAGCTGGAGGCAGGAGATGAAGTTCACCTGCAGAAGCATCACCCACTCTGCACAGGTGCAGAATCAAACCACTGTGACCGTGTGTGGACCACACAGACATGGCTGGACGTCTACAGAAAGCATGAAGCTTCCTAAAGATATTTCTCAGAGCTTGTACTTCAAGGGAGACATAATTATGTAAAACATGCTGTTGACTTATATTTGCACATTTTTGTGTGTTTTCTATAAAATGTATTAACTCACACGTTCATCACATTTACTGGAAATGTTTAATTACATCAAATGTTTACTTCAAAATGGATCTGTTTCATTTCAAATTCAAACAATGACAACAATACGGCAAAGCAATGAAGTCCTGTATAGTACCTGACTTTTTTGTGTCTCCCCTAAGAAATTCTTTGTCTAGCTGTTTTTTATTCAGCTCTGACCTGAGCTCCCTGTTTTCCTGTAAGAGACGATTAATTTCTGCTCTTCTTTGTTCGCACAACTGACATTCTGTTTGTCGCCTTTTTGCTGCTGGTTCATCTTCCTCCTCATCTGCAGCGACAGTGATGTCCTCTCGTGGGGTTTCCACCGCAGACTCCACAACTTGCTCATGCTCCTCTCCAGCAGCCTCCACAAGCTGTGTGTGTTCATCTTCTGCTGCCTCCACCACCTGTTGGTGCTCCTCTCCTGCTGCCTCCACCACTTGTTGTTGCACATCTCCTGCTGCCTCCACCACTTGTTGTTGCACATCTCCTGCTG